>QLPI01001933.1:20594-66342 GCA_003314275.1 Chroogomphus rutilus | reverse complement strand
GGGGAGGAACACTATGTGGTAGAAAGGGTTCTAGACAGCAATCTGATGTGGGGACGATTATATTTCCTGGTGAAGTGGCAGGGATATGGTTATGAGGAGAACACATGGGTAGTAGAAGAGGATATGGCAGTGCCGGTCAAAATCCAGGAGTTCTACCAGTTGCACCCAGGGGCACCCAGACACATTCAGGCAGTAACCTTTGAGTCCCTAATGTCCCATGCTTTGAGGATGTAGCACCTTAGAAGGGGGGTGGTGTCAGGGGATGACCTGTCTATTTTCATGAGCCAAGCACCAGTCACCCAACTGGCAGGCTAATACGGTTTGCTGAAATCTTGGCACGATGGGATGGCAGTGATAGATAAGAGAGACACCTGTGGAGGGGAGGACCGAGAAGTGGGAGTTGGGAGAACTTGACAGACTCACCCCTACAGGGCAACTACTGACCAACCTTCCCATCATGTGCTGAGCTGAGACACCAAGGACCTAGGCCAGGCTCCTAGGGTCAGGCCTGTGGGTGTTCAGTAGATTGTACTGCCAGAAACAGAGGAAGGGTAGTGTATGATGGAGAAGCAATGCATGGGTACAGGGTATATAGAGCATGGGACTCGCTAGCAATGGGACTTAGGTTTTCCTCTTAGGATTTCCCCCATTGCTAGATCCTGCATGATAATCCTCAGGTACTGGTGGGGTTGCCCTTACAGTGAATGACTTGCACATGTAGTTGTCCTACCAGAGTTCAGAGAGTAGGGAGCTGGAACCAGAGCCACCTAGGGTGTGGGGAACTTGGAAAAATTGGGTGATGGGGTCTGAAAAGCCAAAGAGTGCTTTTGAGGAGGCTGAGGATGGAGAAATAGACTTAGGATTGTAGAATAGGAGTGATTTGACTTAATTGTATATATATATATATTGAATCGAATTGAACTTGAAGACAGAATGAAAGGAACTGAAATGTGAAGAGTGATAATGAACAGAATGAGGGAGAGTGAATGGAAGAGGAATTATAAGGTGCTTATGGAATGGATAATGGTCCAGGTTTGGATGGGTATGACTTGTAAAGGTATTGAATGAGTTCTGAAGTGTGGTTGAGTTCTGTTGCAAGGAGCCATGAAGTTTTTTCATCTGTGCCTTTGTATCCTGCCCATTGCACTAAGTACAACAACTTGCATGCCATACCTCGATTATTGATTTTAAAGTCGAGGACCTTGGATATCTTGAATTCAGTTTTGCCATCGATGATGACTGGGGGCAGAGGTGGTTGGATGAAATTTGGAATGGGATTAGGAGAGGCTGGCTCGAGCATTGAAATGTGGAATACAGGATGTACTGCCTTCATGTAGCCTGGGATTTTCAGAGTAACTGAGTGAGTACTAGGATGTGCAATGATTTCAAATGGACCCAAAAACTTCCAGCTAGCTTTTTTGCAGGATGGGTAGTCCTGGGAATTTAGTTTTGATAAAGGTGAGACTGCTGATAGGAAAGTCTGGAGATGGAAGTCGTTTAGCATCTGCTGAGGTCTGGTACATTTGTTGAGCATTGAGGATACTGGTTTGAAGCTACTGGTGCAATTTGTCCAGGTCAACTACAAAGTCTTGCACTGTTAAGCCCACAATACCATGCTCCAATTTACTTGGCAGTACCAACCAACCAACCCTTACCCATATCATCCCTCACCAGAGTATGTCCTCGGCTCGGTACATTTGGTTCATCATTTGGTTCATTATCGCTATCCCACCCTCCTATTCTTTATCATTCTTTTATTCCCTGTCCTTCCCCTTGCCTGTTTACCCTCAAGACACTCACTATTTATTGTCACTCGGCAGTAGCACTATTGTTTTATGTTCAGGCCACTCTCCATTGTTCTATTTTCACTCACTCTTTTGTTCAGGCCACTCTCTATTGTTCTATTTTCACTCACTCTTTTGTTCTCGGTCATATTTTATTATTCTATTATCATCCACATTCCTTGTTCTATTCTTGATCATTGTGGACAATACCTCCACATGATTCTCCATACCTTATTGTTCTCCATTCCTTGTGCCTCTCTGTTCCACATCTCACTTATTAGCCTATATAAGTAGCCAATGTATGTAGATGGTTCTTCGTTCTGGAAATCAACTAGGTTTACACCTTCTTGTCCTCCCTTCTCCTGTCCCAGGTCCTTTACCTGGGCCAACACTCTCAGCATTCTCCCAGGTATCCCTCTGTCCCAAATCGGTGGCATGCATGGGAAGTAGGGCGCAATGCACGAGCACGTTGAAGCCATGCCACTATTCCCGGCCTGCAGGACTTGGTCACTCCTCGGCATTCCCGGAGCCTGACATGCACTCAGGATGAAGCAAGGTCACGTTCGGGATGAATGGTGAAATTGTGATGATAGCCTTTGTTGGCAAAGAAAGGCGAGACTCCAGTGGTGGCACTGGGAGTGTTGTTATAGGTGAACTCTGTGAGGGGTAATAGCAAAGCCCAGTTGTCTTGTTGATAGTTGCAATAGACACAAAGGTACTGTTCTAATGTCTGATTAGTACACTTGGTCTGGCCATCACCTTCTGGGTGATAGCCTGAGGTAAAATGCAACTTCATATCAAGGGCTTTCCTGAGAGAATGCCAGAAGTGGGACATGAACTCTGAGCCTCTATCTGAAGTGATGTAGGAAGGAATGCCATGTTTGGAGAATATGTGAAGTACAAAGAGTTCTGCGAGCTGAATGGAAGTGATGGTAATGGAAGTGGGAATGAAGATAGACTGTTTAGAGAAGCGGTTGATGATGACTAGGCTGGCTGTGAATCCTGAAGACATGGAGCTGTTCGATGAAGTCCATGGATATTGAGTTCTAGGGTTTTTCTGGCACTGGAAGCTGTTTGAGCAATCCATAGGGCTTATGACATTGTGATTCATTCCACACACACATCGTGCAGGATTTGCAGTAGTCTTTGATGATTGACCTCATGCTAGGCCAATTGTAGTTGCATCTAATGAGGTCTATGGTTTTGTTAATTCAGAAGTGCCCAGAAAGAATGTGATCATGCTTATGTTGTAGAACACATAAGCATAAGTCTTGTGCCTTGGTGTCAGGCCTCAGGAATGCCGAGAGGTCGGATGTATAGGAGCCAAGTCCTGCAGGCCAGTTGGGGTGGCTTTGGCTTCAACATACTCATGCATTGCACCCTACTTGCTGTGCATTCCACTGATTTGGAACAGAGGAGGTACTTGGGAGGTGCCAAAGTGCTGACCCAAGTAGAGACTGTACAGAGGAGAAGGAAGGTATGGGGCCTAAGCCTAGTCAATACCCAGAATGAGGAAATATGTACATGCATGCCCTACTTATATAGGTTTAAGAAGTGACATGTGGAATAAGGAATGTGGGACAATAAGGTATGCAGAGCATGTGGGTATTGTCTACAACGAGTAAAATTAGAATAGAGGAATGCAAACAGAAATAGAACAATAAAAGATAGAATAATAGGAATGTGGCCAGGGATAAGACAATAGGGAGTGCCCGACTATAAAACAATGGTTGTGACTGAGGATAAAACAAGGACAGGAAGTCCCAAGGTGAGGTGGATCGAGAAATGAGGAGTAGGCATGGTGGGATTAATGGATGGTGAGTGGTGCAGAGTATGTAAGGGGTAATGGGCAAGGAATGTGGGTGGTGGATGTGCTGAGCTGAGACTGGTGTACCAAGTGACGTGCATGCAGTGTAGACACTTGTACGTGGACGTAGGATGACTGCTTGGTCGGCACTGCCAAATTACCAGGGTCTCGGTACATGTACTTGACACTTGGGAATGTAGATGCAATCATAGAATAGCAACAGACCGTTGGAATTAGTCTGCCACTTTGGGTCATTGTTATTCATGAGGTGTTTCTGGGCTAAGGAGTTGGAGGGAAGATGATGTTTAATGTCATTCAGGATGCACTCGGTGTCCATAAGAGTGGAGGCCCTCAGTATGGGTTTGACGAGGCTTGTGGCTCGAAGGGATGTGGTCAACTACTGTTGAGAGAAGATGGGTTGAAGGTTCTGGGGATTAATGGTAGTGTAGTCTCTCATCCCCTCCTTAAGATAGATGTCACATTATCTAGTGAGCGAACCAGGCTTAGTGCCCAAATGACCTGGTCTGAAGCAAATGATGAGATTAAACTGGGAAAGGTATTCTGACCACCTAGCTTGACATCTAGTCAATAGCTTGGTCATGCAAAAGTACTCCAAATTCTTATGATCAGTGATGACATTGATGGAGTTGCTGGAACTGTCAGGGGACAGCCCCTTGCCTATTAATATTTATTCCTTCTCCCTGTATATCCTTTATTGATAACCTTCTTCTCTTGTGGATTCTTTAGTTAATCCTTCTGTTTTTCACCGACTGTGACATGACTTACTCATGTCACAGTCACTAGCTATATAGTTTTGCTTCTTAGGTAAGGGATCCTCACCTCATTCTCTTCTGGATCCCCTTACCAGGTATGCACCGATATTGTACTTAGTCTCCTTTTAATACATATTCACTTCTGGATCCCCTTACCAGTGTCTGATTGGCTCTGTGGGTAGGCTTTAGGGTTTGTGTTAACATCACATGAATATTCAGACCGAGCACTTAATACAACAAGTGTGGAGCATTGTTCTTTTCCATTGTCTCCCTATACTAGACTTTACCAGTTATTGTCGTTATATTTATTCTTCCTTTCTATTATTCATCCATTCTATTATCTATTTGCCTATTGTCCTTTTTCATATAAGTAGACCTTTAGGATAGCTAGTCACTTCAGTACTTCGAGACGAAGACTGAAGTGAGTACTAAACCACATATGTCCTATCATTATTTAGACTTACATTTCATGTTAACAGACTTGTGTTTAGGTAGTAACTTATTCAAATATACTAGAGTACTTCGAGACGAAGACTGAAACTTGTGTTTAGTCTTTACAGTTTGAGTCCCTGAGTCAGGCGCCTGGGCTGGGTGGTGTCCTGCTGGTTCTAGCTTCCAGCAGTTGCCCAGGAATCAGTACCCACGTAGGTTGCCCTTACAGGAACCTTCTAAGTAGTGACACCACTTTTGAAAAGCTTTGAAAATCACAAGCAGTTCTTTATCATAAATGTCGTAATTGAGTTTGGGGGAAGTGAAAGTTTGGGAATGAAAAGCGACATGATGAAGCTCGCTGTCTGGGGTGTGTTGAGAGAGTATAGCTGCTAAAGCATAATCTGACACATCTGTCTCCACAATAAAGGGCAAATCAGGAGTCTAATGAGTTAAGATAGGGACAGATGTGAATGCTAGTTTCAGGTTATTAAACACATTTCTACACTCCTCACTCCACACCAGACCTTTGCAAGTGAGTTGAGTAAGGGGGGTTGTAATAGAGGAATAGTTGAAAATGAATTGTTGATAGAAGTTCACAAATCCGAGGAATGATTGGATGTCTTTGACTTTTGGTAGCTTGGGCCATTGAGTGATGCACTTGACTTTGTCTTCTGCCATTGTAAGACCATCAGGCGATAGGATATATCTGAGGTATTCAACAGATGTTTGTTCTTGATCTCCGTTGAAGTTGAATGGGACCGCCAGTTGGGCTTGGGAATCGGTTCAGGGTGCAGGGCATGAGGAGTCTATATATGTGTTCAGCATTGGATCATCTTTGAGATCCAAGTAATCTGTATCTCTGCACCTAGGGTCATTGTTAAGTTTTATTGTAATCGCCTGAAGGGCTTTGCTAATGGCCACATTGGCTACTCAATTCTCTGCCAACTCCTGCTCCAGTCTTACAAGCCACTCTTCAGTGTTCAAGTCTGGGTACATCGTTGGGTAAGGAGAGTTGCTTGCTGGCTCTTCTGCAGCTATGGAGGAGGGGGAATCAGGTGTCCAGTATGTGAGCGAGGTGGAGCTGTCCAAATCGCAATCGCCAAGGCCAAAGTTGCCTATAGTCATACCATGACACAATGCCCAGTCCTTGTTGGGCAGAGGTTTTCTTAATGTAAGGACAACCTCAGTGGTATCTGAGGACCATCACACAAGGCCTACCAATGGGGGAAATCCTAAGGTCTCAGTTACTCTTGTATATACACAAAGGAAGGGCTTCACCTAGCAATGGGGGAAATCCTAAGAGGAAAACCTAAGCCTATTTCCAGTGAGTCCTGCACTCTCTATACCCTGCGCCCACACACTGCTTCTCCATCATATCCTACCCTTCCCTTAGGTCTGGTAGTATAATCTCCCAAGTGCCCATAGGCCTGACCCTGGGAGTCTGGCTTAAGGTATCAGGTTATCAGCTTGGCATGTAGTGGGAAGGTTGATTGGTCATTGACCCTTAGGGATAAGCTTCTCAAGCTCTCCTGGCTCTTGGCCTGTCCACTGCCTCAGTCCATGATCTCATATCCCCTTGTCTTGCTCCCTAACCCTCTCTCTCACAGGTACATCTCTCATCCATCATTGTTGTGCCATTGGGGCCAAGACCTCCATGGGCTGTATTGGCCTATCAGCTGAGTGATTGGTGCTTGGCTTAGGAAAATGGGTGGGTTGTCCCCTGAAAGGTAGAGGTAACATGGGTATGGGTCAGGGTCAGGATAATCCAACCCACCCAAACCTGTACCTGCAAGGTGGGTTGAGGCAGGTTTCCCACAAGCACATGTGTGCATCACAGAGCACCAGTATTTGATTGGGTCTCATTGTAATGTATTTGGATATTTACTTCTTCTTTGTCTTCTTTTTCTTCCCTCTACTCAGCAGAGATGGCAGTAATTCCACATCCCACCCACTGCTTCTTTAATGCTCCCCTCTTTCTGGATCTTATCCTTAGCATCGAGAAAGATCATCACATCCCAGGCTCTTCCATGTCATTCATCCTTAGGTCCTTCTGTGCTTGCTCCTGGTCGGCAAGAATGGCCCTCTCCTTAACCTTGTGCAGATTCTTCAGGAGGCCTTTGCTTACTATATGTTCCTCCTTCAGTTCTCTTTCAAATGTTCTTGCCATGTCAGCCAACTTATTAGCTCTCTTCTCTGCCTTGACTCATACCTTGGTAATCTCGGCTATCTTGACATCCTCATTGCAATTGCATTATTACTCTTTGATCCAATAAGCCTCTGTACATTCTTGAATCTCTTTCTCCAGAGGCTCAACTATGTCAAATATGCCAGCTCAGGCATGAGCAGGAAGAGCTTACAGTTAGAGGGATCGGTTCTGTCCCAGTGTCTGAAACTGCCCAGATGTATCATTGACAATGATGCATATCTGTGTGTTTCTATTGTATCGACAGGTAAATGACTTCTTACTGATTGTCAGGCTTCGGGTACTGACAGACTTTGGTACTGCTGAAGGTTGATGGGCGGACAATGGCCAAGTCCTGCAGGCCAAGAGTAGTGGTGTTGGCTTCAATGTACTCATGCATTGTGCCCTACTTGCCATGTGTGCCACCGATTTGCAACAGACAGGTACTCGGGAGGATACTGATGATGCTGGCCCGAGTTTGAGGACTTAACAGAGGGGAAGAAGGTAGAAGGGCCTAAGCCTAGTTGATACCCAGAATGAGGAAATATGTACCTGCATGTCCTACTTATATAGGTTTAAGAGGCGACATGTGGAATAAGGAATGTGAGACAACAAGGTATGCAGAGCATGTGGTTATTGTCTACAATGAGTAAAATTAGAATGAAGGAATGCAAACGGGATAGAATAATAAAGGATAGAATAATAGAAATGTGGCCAAGGCTAGGACAATAGGAAGTGACCGGCTATAAAACAATGTAGCCATGGCCGAGGATAATACAAGGACAGGAATTCCCAAGGTGAGGTGGATAAAGCATTAATGGGTGGTTATGATAGTGTTAGGGAGGGGCCAAGAGTAGGCGTGGGATGGGAGTAAGGAATGCGGCCAGTATATGTGTCGAGCTGAAAACAACTCGTCAAGTGACTTGTACACAGTTACTAATGGAGTGTCTGGTCGGTACTGCTGAGTTACTGGATCCTCAGTACATGTACTTGATACTGATGGATAAATAGGATGATTTAAAATGATTACTGGGAACAAGTAGGAACTACCTACCATATGATGCACTCATATATTTTTCCATTTTGCTTCATCTTGACATGGAGATTGGTGTTTCTCTTGTTGAGAAAGTATTGCCTACTACATTATGTTTGTAAAGTTTGCAATGCTTGAGGTAGCTACATGGTAAGTATTGAAACTTGAGCAAGTCCTGGGGTGCATGTCATATGCATGTGTGTTATGGCCCATGCCTATAATAAACCCCCATTAATTCCCACGACCACCCAAACTGTTTCTGGGACCTTCCAACCATCCAAAGCCTGAGACAACTGCTTTCTGAATCTGTTGTATCAACCCAAAGTTTCTGCAATCCCAAACTTCCGTGATTCTGAGACCAAGGTTCTGCTCTTTTGATAAATGACATGCTGGATCATCATGTACCTCACTCCCTTGTTCTTTGTTCTCTATAGCCCCTTGTACTCTTTCCTCCCCTTGTCTTTACTTGGCAAAAGATAGTATAAGGATTAGCTACATGTATATAAGCCACTAGTCAACTGGATTATTTGCCAATATGAATATCAACTTAATTCTGTGTTGTAGTTTCCAATTCAGTTCCAGTAAACTTTCTGACTTTCCAAAATTAGGGACAGATGATCGAGGAGGGCACAACACATGAGTTGAAGCCAAGTTCCTGTGACTTTGAGCCACTCGAACAACTAGTTGTATCACCTAATACCGCACACAGTCCAAGCCCCTGGTACTTCCCATATTTCTGATTTTCTGATTTCATCTAAACCATGACCTCCAGTCTTTCTACCTCTGGAATACCAAACCCCCTTTGGAAACTTCAGGAAACCCTTCCGGAAGTATCTAGCTAAGTGCCTGACATGCAGATTTAACAACGTGCATGCACGTGTCCATAGTTAACACCAAGCTGATACATATAAGCCAGGTTAGCATGGAACTTCGATTATATCAGCAGGCAAAATAAATTCTGCTTTTTAAATATGGAAATATATTGATTTTAAATTTATACCTGTTGTTTGGTGCCAGGTAAAAACAATAGCCATTAAACCCATGGGTACCCATATGTCAGGCTTTGGTAATACCGAAGATGTCCTGCAGGCTGGAAGTAGTGGCTTTGGCTTCAACATATTCATGCATTGCACCATACTTTCTGTGCATGCCACCAATGTGAGACAGAGGAGATACTCGGAGAGTGCCGAAGGTGCCAGCCCAAGTAGAGGACTTTACAGAGGAGAAGGAAGGTAAGGGGCCTAAGCCTAGTCAATACCCAGAATGAGGAAGTATGTACATGCATGTCCTACTTATATAGTTTAAGAAGCGACATGTGGAATAAGGAATGTGAGACAATAAGGTATGCAGAGCATATGGGGGTATTGTCTACAACAAGTAAAATTAGAATGAAGGAATGTAAATAGGGATAGGACAATGGAAATAGAGTAATAGGAATGTGGCCAAGGATAGGACAATAGGGACTGTGTAAAGCCCACAATACCATGCTCTGATTTACTTGGCAGTACTGACCGACCAACCCTTACCATATCATCCCTCACCAGTGTGTGGCCTCGGCTCGGTACATTCGGTTCATCATTTGGTTCACTTCCTCATCCCATCCCCTCTATCCTTTGTCATTCATTCATTCCCTGTCCTTCCCCCACTCGCTTACCCTCAGGACACTCACTATTCATTGTCACTCGGCAATGGCCCTATTGTTTTATGTTCGGCCACTCTCTATTGTTCTATTTTCACTCACTCTTTTGTTCTCAGTCATACTTTATTGTTCTATTATCATCCACATTCCTTTGTTCTATTCTTGATCATTGTGGACAATACTCCCACATGATTCTCCATACTTATTGTTCTCCATTCCTTGTGCCACTCTGTTCCACATCTCACTTATTAGCCTATATAAGTAGCCAATGTATGTAGATGGTTCTTCGTTCTGGAAATCAACTAGGTTTACGCCTTCTTGTCCTCCCTCCTCCTGTCTAAAGTCCTTTACCTGGGCCGACATTCTCGGCACCCTCCCGGGTATCTCTTCTGTCCCAAATCAGTGGCATGCATGGGAAGTAGGGCACAATGCATGAGCACGTTGAAGCCATGCCACTATTCCTGGCCTGCAGGACTTGGCCACTCCTCAGCAATCCCGGAGCCTGACAGACTGCCCGACTATAAAACAATAGGGTTGTGGCCAAGGATAAACCAAGGATAGGATGTCCCAAGGTAAGGCGGGTGGAGGAATAAGGAGCGGATGGGGTAGGATTAATGGATGGTGGAAAGGGCAGAGTGTATGAGGGATAGGGACAAGGAATGTGGATGGTAGATGTGCCAAGCCAAGATGGGCATACCAAGTGACTTGCATGTGGCGTGGGCACTTGTATGTGGACATAGTCTGACCACTTGGTTAGCATTGCCAAATTACCGCAATCTTGGTACATGTACTTGACACCATACCCATACCCATACCCATGATAACCCATTACCCATTGTTAAAGGTAAGGGTATTCTCAGGTACAGGTACTGGTAGACACAATATACCCAGGGGTTACCTATGCCAATCACTACAGATCCATATAAGACCACCAAGTCTTGACTTCCATTATGGCTGCATGTTTATGTTGTTCTGCAGATATAAAGAGAATGAAATTTGGGAATACAGGGGTGCCTTTGATGCCTGGTGTAATGTGTGACTTTGGGTAACTTCTACCCCATTGAGGATAGAACATGTGAGTTGGAGATGCATGTGGGTACCAGATCTGGGATTAGGATTCAGTCCACATAATTAAGGTTACATAGGAATTCTCTACCTTTAACAAATTGGTAAGAGGCTCCATGAGCTGTATGTGAACCTCATCCTGGATAGATGGTTCAGAAGGCATTGCTGCAGGCTCCCATCCATTATGTCCAACATACCAACAAAACAGTGCATAAAGGGCAGCAGCCTGTTGGCATGCTTCAGGTAAAACAAATGGATTCAGTCCTGAATAGGTAAAAGTTCTCAGGGCAGCACTTTGAGCATTCTAGGGTGCAACTGTGTGTATGCCCAGGTGTCAAGTACACATACCGAGACCTGTCCACTCAGCAATGCCGACCGAGCAACCATCCTACCTCTATGACCAAGTGTCCATGCCACATGTATAATGCTTGGTACACTGGTCTCAGCTTGGTACATCCACCATCCACACTCCTTGTCCTCACCCTTTGGTCCATCTCACCTTGGGAATTCCTGTCCTTATATTATCCTCAGCCACAACTGCATTGTTTTATAGTCGGCCACTCCCTATTGTCCTATCCTTGGCCACATTTCTATTATCCTATCCTTTATTGTCTTATCCCCATTTTACATTCCTTCATTCTAATTTTAATCGTTGTAGACAATAACCACATGCTCTGCATTCCTTGTTGTCTCACATTCCTTATTCTACATGTCGCTTCTTAACCTATATAAGTAGGACATGCATGTACATATTTCCTCATTCTAGGTATCAACTAGGCTTAGGCCCTTCAACCTTCTTCCCCTCTGTTAAAGTCCTCAACTTGCACCAGCATCACCAGCATCCTCCCAAGTACCTGCCTGTTGCAAATCGGTGGCACACATGGCAAGTAGGGTGCAATGCATGAGTACGTTGAAGCCAACACCACTACTCTTGGGCTGCAGGACTTGGCCATTGTCTGCCCAACACCCTTCGGCAGTACCAAAGTCCGTCAGTACCCAAAGCTTGACACCAGGGCTTCAAGATAACCATATGCTATATGCTATAAGCTTGTCCCACATAAGTCTGGATTGCTGTATAGTATGGATCTGTTCTGCAACAGGCATTCCCAGAATCTGTGCAACTATTGCAGTAAAATGTTGTGGATGTGTTCTAATAGCTGCCCCTTTTGATTGCTTTGAAAATAAGACTCATGGGCTGGGGGAATGGAGATGGTGTGAATGGTGTATTGAGGGAGGATGTGGAGAATAATTTTGGAAATAGAAATGAGTTCCATTCTGGTTCAGGAAGTGGGGCCATTTGCCATGACAGACTGTTGGCATGGCCTGCAATGATATTGTCAAGAACATATCATACAGCTTTACCTGTCCTTGTTGTTAACTGTTGAGAGGGTCTGGTAGGGTATGCCATGGCAGAGAGTAAATAAACTCCCTATTCACTGCAATTATTTATCTTTTATCATAACATCAATCAAACACGAGGTAACTTCCAAAACCAATGAGAACTTTTGAAGCTAGTTCTCCACACTAGGCCAAGTGAATTGATAAAAAAATTGCTGCTTAGCTGGTGGCAATAATGGGCTTTTCATTACTAATTAATATAACTGGGTTCACCTAGGTTATTGGATGTAGGCGCATTGAGATGGGTTGCCACCATTAAAAAATAAATAACCCATGCATGACCACCCATTAAGACATCATACAATAACAACATCACATAACATTAAGTTTTGACATCTATTTTGCAGGGCTATTGTATTGGTTTATTTTCAGCCAACAATTCAGATAGAAGCAAGGGAAAAAATGTATACAAAATTTTTGGCAGCTAGAAGACCCCGTTGTCCTTGCTTACACTAATCGTTACTATAAGGTGTGAATGGAAGACAAGAATGCACAAATCAAACTGAGGTGAGTGTGGAGGGCCAGAGACTAGCTGCTAATACAGGCCAACTCGTCATTGCCAATACCCATCACACACTGAACCTCCATCATGATTAGTGAGCTGCTTCGCACCTATGGTGCATCTATAAGAGTTGTTATGGAGTCCATGTTGACGTCCTTTTTTTCATGCTGGGCAATTCAATGTGTCTGTCATTTCATCTGCTTCCTTGGACTCACGCAAGTCCATCCTAGATGGGGGTTGTTAATAAGTGAGGAGAGTTGTACATAGTTGACTTGTGCGCAGAAGACCTGCTACCATGGATGATTCATCTTGACGTAATAGTTCATGATTTGAACATGACATACATGCACCCAAATGCTGCATCGAACAGGCGGTTGAAGATCAAGATCATCAATGAACGTTCATATAAGTAGGTTTCAAGAGACATTTATGAATTTATGTGCTTTTAGGGTAAGTATCCAGAGGAGCCGTTGGAAGCTATTAGGACAGTGGTGGCGTCTTTCTGTTTAGAAGAGGTTGACGAGGAATACAAAGTTCGATTTGAGCTCTTAAAATGGCGGGTTATGTTTTCAATAGATCACAACAGTAGTAACTGGGTGCAAATAAAGGACAGGATCTGTGATGCAAACAGCAGCATCTGGTGATGATAATTGGGAAGGAAAATGCATTGTCTAGGATGAAAATGAAATGTTAGGCTCAGGCGAAGCTGATTATCGTTACAAACAAAATGACACTAGGCTGATTGTCTTCAATTTGAGTCTCAGAGGCTACAGGGATGTTCTGGCACCAGACCGAGGCACAGTATGCTCCCAACCTGTTCACTGCCATCAGCCAGGTCTCAGTAAATTTCAATTTTTACGCTCGCCCTACTCGCCGCCTCTCCACATTTCTCGACATTCCACTGCCTTCCTCCATCATCCGTTGTGCAGGCAGGTCGTCAAAACCGTCATGGTGCAGAAGGTGAAAGTGTGGGTGCGGTGTGGAGTGAAGTTGGGGATTGAGGAAGCTCTCAAGGGATCATAGAGCATGTATGTGTCACGTACGAGTTATAAGGATAGTGATTCAGGCGTTGCATGGCTTCTGGACCGGCGAGCTGTTCCTGATATGCTTTGCGACAACGGGCCTCCTCGAGCTGTACCCTATACCAAACATTCTGACGTCTGCGCCTACTGCTGCGTGAGTGCATGAAGGTAATCATGAGTGAGATAGTTGTAGGAATAATTTGACTGGCATCTGCACATGTATTGCCATGTCACGTTAGTCACACATGATTTGTAATTCCTCATCTGTTTGCAATGAGCCATTACCCTCCGCTCAAGCCAAACAGTTGCTCTTTCCACAGTCCTTGATCAGCACTACCGAAACTTCTGCAATAATCATCGCCCCAGAGATGTTGAGGATATGCAGACGGCGGTTCTTTCATCATCACTTGATTTTCAATAATCTCATGGACAACATGACACGTGACGTGACCAAGACCGTGTCACATCCATGACAAAGTTCCCGCACACAACTCAAGACCTCGAAAAACAGGCCCCACATTGCTAGCGCCCATAGATTGAACACACATCATCAACCCACACATCCTCCAACACACACACATCTACATTTACCAACAAACATCCACCTCCACCAACACACATCCAAATTTATTAACACACATACAAATTCACCAACACACACATCCACATTCACCAACACACATTTACATCCACCAACACACACACATCCACATTACAAACAGAGATAGGTGTCAAAAGACAGGAAAGGACAAAGGTTAGCAGAGGAACGTATACACCGTCTTACATAGGGCGCGGCCCCAAGAGACGAAAAATGGGATTTAAAACAAAAAAAAAAAAAAAAGCGTATGTGCATATCACTGATATGCGCTGCTTCTCGTATAAGCGCGCCAGCGCGCAAAGGTCCGGCACCCAACTTAGTGCTTGCTAGGGTAAGCGCTGGGTGTGCATCGCCTTGGATATCACTTATATGCGCTAGTTCCCTTAATCTCCTCACACCAGCACACCAGACCCCAACTTAGTGCTGGCTAGGCAAAACCTTCGGTGCCCATGGTTTCAGCGTCCCTGTCGGTGAGGCGCCGATAGATTGTGTATTCTCAGCGACTAACTTCAATGGCTACCAAAGTCAAGTAACGAATCCCATATACAAATACAAGATCCAATAACATGTTTCAACCTCCACCGCGCCTTACATTACCCCACCGCGAACTCACTGTGCTCGACCAATGCAAAGATTCGTTTGCAAGTGCTTGATGATTGTCGAGAAACCGAGGACCAAACCCTCGAATCCGTTGTACAATTTTTAGGAAAATACCCAGTTGCCCATGGAGGGCATTCAGACATATGGAAAGGAATATTGCATATAAAAAGTGAACAAAATTCCACACGTGAACCGGTATGCACAACAGTACTTGTTTCAGATGACAGACAGCAGTAAAGTGAAATTATTCCAGGTGGCTGTAAAAATTTTGCGTCACTTTAGTAGCAATGCCAATCAACCTGCCTTTTTCAAGGCTCGTGATTATCCGGCAGACCTACTTTGTTTGACTCATGCTTCTTGGCAGCAATTGCACCGTGAAGCTCGGATATGGTCACTTCTTGATCATGAAAGCATTGCACCCTTCCATGGTGTTGTATATCATTCCGATGACATTCCTGGCATGGTTTTGCCATGGTATTCCAATGGGAGTGCAGATGTTTATCTTCGAGATCACCCCAGTGTCAATCCCATGAAATTGGTAAGTCAATGATGACGCTGACCATTATCTCAATTTACATTTGTTCAGATTTGGGAGATTACATTAGGTGTCCAATATTTACACGGCCAAGGGATCATTCACGGTGACCTGAAGGGCGTGAGTGCATCCCTTCGATTTGCCTGGACACACTTATCTGGCGTCGCTACAGGCTAATGTGATGATCGACAACACTGGACACGCCAAGTTGATTGATTTCGGTCTGTCGCGACTGATCGATGGAGTTGCTGGTCCTTCGGGACTCACACAATCCACCGTATCCTTCTCCATTCGATGGAGTGCCCCCGAGCTCGTCCTTGACAATAATGCCCAGGCTACAACTACAACGGATGTCTATGCTTTGGCGAGCACCATACTCCAAGTACGTTACACCTATTATTTTCAACGCCCGATCTGACCCCATTCTATGTATTAGCTACTGACAGGAGATGTCCCGTACAGTTCACTTCGAGAGGTCTCCGTTGTTATGGCCATTCTGAACAAATCACCACCACCAAGGCCATCTCCGCCATTGAGATATGATATTAAGGATGTTGATTTACTGTGGGAGCTTTTAGAGGATTGCTGGGCCGAAGCACATCTTCGTCCCAGTATTTATGTGATTAAAGATCGTTTATCCATTAACTATCCATGATAATACTATTTATTCGTCACCCTTTTTAAATCCACCCTCATCGGTTTTGTCTGTTTATGCTCTTTAGCTTTGATTTTGCTTTGCATATATCTGCCTTTACGTTTGACCTGAAAATCACACATTGATCGAACTCAGCCGCTCCTGTTATACTTTTTAGATCTCTTCTAGCTGTTTTTAGAGGTCTCAACGAAAATAGTGGCTTTTACACTCCATTCCCACTTTGATCCTCCTCACCGATGTCAGTGGGCCAGTGGTTCGACGTGGACTGCTGCCTATTATTCTTAGACATTATATTCCAAATATAAATTCCAAAGAGCGTGTTTATATGAACATTGCTGGCATTGTCCAATTCAACTTAGTGCTGACTAAGACTGGGCGCCTGGCTTGAGCTTCCTGGGTGAGGCGCCCATAGATTGTGTATTCTCAGCGACTAACTTCAATGGCTACCAAAGTCAAGTAACGAATCCAATGTACAAACACAAGAGCCAATAACATGTTTCAACCGCCACCGCGCCTGACATTACCCCACCGCGTACCCACTGTGCTCGGCCAGTTCCAAGATTCGTTTACAAGTACTTGATGATTGTGGAGGAACAAAGGACCAAAATCTCGAATCCACTGTAATTCTTTTAGGAAAATACCCTTTTGCGTATGGAGACATCTAGAAAGGAATATTTCATGTAAAGAGCGAACAGAGTTCCACATGTGAACCGGTATGCACAAGAGCACTTGTTCCACGGCAATAGAGTGACACTATTCCAGGTCGCTGTAAAAATCTTGCGTCACTTTAGTACCAATGCCAGTCAACCTACCTTTTCAAGGTTGGTGATTATCCGGCAGACCTCCTTTGTTTGACTTATGCTTCTTCATAGCAATTTCACCGTGAAGCTCGGATATGGTCACTGCTTGATCATGAAAGAATTACACTCTTCCATGGTGTTGTATATCATTCCGATGACATCCCTGGCATGGTCTTGCCATGGTATCCCAATGGGAGTGCAGATGTTTATCTTTGAGATCACCCCTCTAGGCAAATATCCTGGGTGATGGTGGAGGAAGGTTGTGTGGATTTTGTATTTATTTTATTCTTATTTAATTTGTTTTTATTTTTATTTTCTTTGATTGTATGCTGCCCACCGCACGATGTGAAGGTTTTGAGTTCAACTAAGCGCTGACCCAGGGAGGCGGCTACAGGCGATGTGCGAGTGTGCGACAGTCTCATATGAATGTTTGTGATACTGTGAGCGGATAGTACCAGCGTTAGTGTCTTCTGGTACATATCATATATGATTCCCAGTGTGTCCAGACAGCTGGGTGTATGCCCTGAATGATCTAGCCTGATATGGCTTGATGTCATGTGTGATCACGTGACAGTATCTGTGGATATGCAGGGGGCTGTTTGGCCGTTTGGCAATAATGCAGTCTGTGGGAAATATGGGTAAAATTGTAGATAATTTGTAGTGTACTTAATAATGTATTTCCACTTGGTCTGGGGACATAAGTGATGGTGATCAAAATAGTAGCCCAGTATAGTAATGTGAGCAACCTCAAAACTTCATCAATTATGATGTGAGACAGTGTTCTTTGAGTGCAAGACTAGTTTATTAGTTTCTAACTATCTGTCTCTTATAGAGAACTTGTGTCTGATATGTGAGTCCTTGTATAACTACCCTGAGATGGCATCCACATGCAGTTGACCTGATATGGGTCGCTATGTTTCCAATCTATTCCCATCCACCCTGTTCATATGGCCCAATTAAGTGGGAAAAATTCTCCTCAGTGCTTCTTGTCACCTTCTTGACTCCTTGTAAACTACACATACTGAGTGGCCAAATTTTGAGACCAAATTTCATGTATATTCTGCTGATGTAAGTGAGGTTGGCCCCCAACCTCACTTATATCAGCTGTCTCCACCAGCACAGTGTGCATCATATTCATGTCATATTCAGGTCACATACAACAGACATGTCAACAATAATGTGTCTCTGGGAAGGGACATGCACAGGTACATTTAGTATATAACAAAAGTCATGTACTAGAATAGATAATTAATCAATTTCCAAAATATCTTTGCCCCCCATTTTCTTTATCCTCTATTTAGAATCAAGTATCTATAGCCCAACAATTCCAAGAAATCTGAGCCTCCAAAACTGAAGGTCTATAATATTATTCCTCTGCCTATGCTTTGACCTCTTCCAAAGCCTTCATGGCTTTCTCTGAGACACTCCTATGACCCTTCTGTTTTCTGACAACTCATGCTGCAGCCCAGCCTGTTAGCCCATTTCTGTAGGCATCAATAAATCTCCAAGACCGATTGATAAATCTCTGAATGACTTCTGGAGGCAGGAATCAAGAACCTCAAAAGCTTTCTCTTTTGCTACAGCAAAATGTGCTTTTGGTTTCTCCCTATATCTGTATTTACACCATCCCCAGTACTTAGCCATTTAATTAGCTGATGATCTTTATAACACATGATATTGGGCTTGCCATTTCAATTGGGTTCAATTCACAGTGAAATTTTGGCAAGAAAATACACTCATAGACCATAGCTTGTGAGCTTTCCCTGGTCTCTGAAAGCTTTCTTATAACGCCTTTGGGTCCTGGCTGATTTACTCATCACAGATGGTCCCTTCTTATACTCCTTGGGTCATTCTGATTGCAACTTCAATATCTTCAAGCATTCTTTTAGAAAGTAAATCCATACCTGTCTTTATCTTCTCCCTTCTCAATAACTCCTTCTGTATTCTAGAGGGCATCCAGTCAAGATCACTAGGTTCATCATCTTTGATCATGGCACCCATAGCATTGGCTAGATCCAGTGAGTGAAACCCTGACCATTCTTCCAATTCCTCATCATCTTTATCATCATCCAGATCAGTGTAATGCTCATCCTCATGTTGTAAGCTTGTTTTCATTGAATCAAAATAGATGAGGAGCTCAAGGTCATTATCATCCCCATCCAATTCAGATTCAAATATATTGCCTTCAGGACTTGGGGGAGAGGATCGGAATAGAGTGGGGTTATGAGACGATTCTCTAGGGGCTAGAGATGCTTTGGGCTGGTTCCAAAGTCCAGAAAGTTCCTAGATTGCTTCTGTTTCTTAGATTTTTGGCCAGGCATGATGTTGCCATAATTAGAGTTTTGGAGTTTAATTGTGAAATAATGTGTTGTTGAATGTTGATTTTTTTATGGAATCATATTTGCATACTTAAAAGGAAGTGTTTGGCAATTTTTCAAGATTTTAGGACAAAATTTAGGGGGGTGGCCAATTTTTGGAGGTCAAAATGGGAAAATTGCTAAAATCAAGGAATCAGCTCATGAAAATATCATTGTAATAATTCTAAAACATCCATTCTATACTAATAAAGGTATCCCAATAAATTCTGCAGCTTTAGAAATGGGTCACCAAAATAAGGGGACTTTGAGTGTCCGTAACTGTAAGTTTCTGTTGTTTGTTTAGTTAAAGCCAGGGCCTATAACCTGTAAAAATCTAAATACAGATATAATTCAGATTTTATATCGAGGTCTGAAGTAGTACTACATGAAAGACCTATTCTTATAGAAAAAATATGACAATAGAAAAAGTGAAACAAAGGAAAAATGGAACAAAAGAAATAGAATGAAAGATGGTCACCTTTCACAGAACCAGTGCCACTCTATCTTTGTTAATAACAGAGCAAAAGAAACAAAAAAATAAAACAAAACATGCCACTCAGGTGTCTGTGCTGAGAGAGAGATATCTGGAGATAGAGGTCTAGACTATCTTACTCCTGTTAGAAATCTCAACAATATTGACTTGCTGTTAGGTGTCGGTAATGCCAATGATGCATGGGCCAAGCACTATTGCAATAATGCCAGCCTCATAATGCTTGTGGGTAATGGCTAAGTCCTGCAGGCCAGTCAGAGTGGCTTGGCTTCAATGTACTTGTATGTTGCACCCTACTTTCCATTCATGCCACTGATTTGGGACAGAAGGGGAACTTGGGAGAGTGCCAAGAGTGTTGGCCCGAGTAGAAGACTTCAGACAGGAGGAGGGAGGACAAGAAGGTGTAAACCTAGTTGATATTCAGAGTGAAGAACTATCTACATACATTTGCCAGTATCCCCCCCTTAGCGGCTGAACCCATGAAGCTGGAAATTAATTTTAAAGTTTTGGGACACCTAAACGTAATGGCATGGGGTGGCTGGGAAGTTTCCAAGGCTTCTCATCATCCCTCCACATCATTCCTAACCGTCGCTGCCCAAAACAGAAAAGACCGGATGTACGCCGAGACTGAAAACTCCAAGCAGGTGTTTGATGGAGGACAGACCATTGATGGGTCTAGTTCCTTATCCATGCATCATCGACGGCGTGAATTGCAGAGCCTCGCAGATGATGCGGGTGCGGAGGATGCCTTGGTAGGGAATACGCATGGTGTGGGTGCGGAGGGTGCCTCGGTGGGGGTCATGGAGGCTGACAGGGAAGTCACTGTGGGGAGACTAGTAGCGGCTAGCTGGGATACTCCAGAGGATGTGGAGGATGGCCAAGAGGCCATATCCCCATGGGCCAAAACAGCCGAGTGGGCAGAAAACCCTCGGACCTCGGGGGTCCCAAAGGTTAATGAAAGGAAGCGGGGTAGGAGTATGGGGGTGGGGCCCAGTATGGGGCCAAGTGTTCGAGGACAGGGAAGAGGGTCACAGGTGAGTGGTAGCATGTTCTTCCCTCCTCATTACTAACAGACCTCTCTTAGCAGAAGAGTAAGTCGACCTGGGGCAATGTCTGCCTGGTAGACCCAGGAGAGGGTTCAGAAGCAGATGTGGTGGTGGAACCCCCACGGAAGAGGCCAAAGCAGGCCTGTACCCAAAAACCAAGCGGGAAGGCTGTCGGACCTGAAGTACCACTGGCTTGGGGGTCTGGACGGAAGTGGATGGGGAGGATGGACGGGATGGACAGATTGGGATGGATAGAGGGGAGGTTGCATTGGATGGAGGATGCAATGCGGCTCCTTCTTGAGAGGGAGCCTGATTTATCGGGAAACCCACGATTGGAGGAGTTGAGGGATGTTTTGTGGGATGAGGAGAGGAAGGAAGAGCAGGGGAGGAAGGAAGAGGAGGAGAGGAATGAGGATGAATATATGGAAATAGATTAGAGGGAATAATTGTATACATTTTTTGAAGGAAGAAAAGTGAAAGAAATCAAGGGAAAAATACAACAAGTTGGAAGTGCCGAGGTGTTCAGCAGCTCATCTGTGTTATATTGATGGGAAAAGAGGTTGATGGATGGACTGGGAGGGATGTTTATAGAGGGATTAGAGGTTAATGGTGGAATGAGGGGATTTTTTCGGGAGGAAGAGTGGTCGTAGGGTCGTGAGTGGAGTGTCGGGATTGTATAGGGGAGTGGCTGAGTGGATGGAGGATGGATCGGGGGAGAGGGAGGACGTGATAGGTGACGAAATGGAATGGAGGGAGGGGAGGACAGGACAGAGAGTAATGAATGGAGGGGGTTTTCGGGAGAAGGATGTCTTCGGGAGGGGAGTTTGCACAGTTTGAAAAGGTTTCTAGCTAGTCACCACCCCCCCCCTTTTAGGTAGACGTCCCACCGTCTACTAAAGATGTCGGCCTCTAGCTGAGAAGAACGGAGAAGGGTCGTAAATGCATGTGACATGCATATACAGAGTGAAAGAACGGGAATGGATGGGGACGGACAGATGAGACCTTGGCCAAATGTGCTGAATGACAATGCTGACTGAGAGGTCCCTGCCCAAAAATTGCCAGCTGTTCTGGTATACAAGCATGCCCAAGGCAGTTGCATTGACTAGGGCTATTGGCAAAGCTTTCAGCGATGGAACAGGATCCTGGGTGAGGCTTTTGGAACAGTGGCAAATGCGGCCTGGACCTAGGCCATCAGGATGCACCTAAAAATGTTAGTAGCTTGATGGATTATAATACTGCCCAATACCCTGTTAATAACGGATTATAGCGGATGAGCAAGTTGTGCCTGAATATTGCTGACCGATGGATCTAGTACATGACAGATGGATGGGTGGACTGAGATTGTCTGGACGGAAGATCTAGCTAATGTGTCTATGCTGTCAGCAAGCACTACTAGAACAAGAGGGGTTCTGTGAAAAGGTTATAATTGAAGCACAAATTTCAAATATACTGTGAACTTGATACTGATTGATCAAGCGTGCCGGACAGATTGCTGAGGGTGGGGCATTGCCTTCCAGTCGGCCGGAAAAACTGAAGTTCTTCTGAACTGGGTGGTTTCCGAATCTATACTGGTATTGGGTTGGAAATGCGGTGGTGTGGATTTGTCTTGTTGGACACCCTCCTGGGAGTAAGACAAATCCGGTAAAGCTATGAGCAGATCCTGATTCAAAACAGTTAGAAAGGGCTACTGGGAGACCCAGTTCCAAATAACGAGATAGAAAGATCATTAAAAGGGTGTCTTGTGAGACCATATTCATAAACCGTGAATGCATGGAAAGTAGTTTGATTCTGGGTATACTGTCAAGCTTCGAGTACTGACGGACTTCGGTACTGCCAAGGGGTGTTGGCAAAAAGGTCGAGCGGACTATGGCCAAGTCCTGCAGGCCAAGAGTAGTGGCATTGGCTTCAACGTACTCGTGCATTGCGCCCTACTTGCCGTGCGTGCCACCTATTTGTGACAGACAGATACTCGGGGGGATGCTGATGATGCTGGCCCGAGTCAAGGACTTAACAGAAGAGAAGAAGGTAGAAGGGCCTAAGCCTAGTCAATACCCAGAATGAGGAAATATGTACATGCATGTCCTACTTATATAGGTTAAGAAGCAACATGTGGAATAAGGAATGTGGGACAACAAGGTATGAAGAGTATGTGGTTATTGCCCACAACGAATAAAATTAGAACAAGGAATGCAAAGCAGGGATAGGATAGGATAATAGAATCGTGACTCAAGATAGGACAATAAGGAGTGGCCGGGTATAAAACAATGGAGTCGTGACCGAGGATAATACAAGGACAGGAAGTCCCAAGGTGAAACAGATTGAGGAGTGTGGATGGCAGATGTACCGAGCTGAGACCGGCGCACCAAGTGTTATGCATGTGGCATGGACACTTGGTCATGGATATAGGATGGTTATTTGGTTGGTAATGCCGGTGGATGGGTCTCAGTACGTGGACTTGGCATCTGTGTATGGAGAGAAAATGTCCACCAAGGTTGGGACTATGTAGGACATTTTGAAGTATTATAGTTTTATCTGAGCCATTGACCCGAGTTGTAGCTGAAATAGTACCTGTCCCAATATAGGAGATCCGGGTGGTGCCATCAGCTAAACGAACGAATTGGGGTGCAGTCAGGGGGCAGTATTCAATGAAGTCTGACATCTCATGTGTGATATGATCTGAACAGCCTGAATCTAGCATCCAATGGGTTTTACACCCAGTGTAAAAAACAATTGCATCACTTGAGTTTGAAGTTTGGTTACATGGGTGTTACTGTCAAGTGTTGGTTACTGACGGACTTCGGTACTGCCAAGGGGTGTTGTCGAAAGGTCGGGCGGACTATGGCCAAGTCCTGCAGGCCAAGGGTAGTGGTGTTGGCTTCAACGTACTCGTGCGTTGCGCCCTACTTGCCATGCGTGCCACTGTATTTGCAACAGACAGATACTCGGGGGGATGCTGAGGATGCCAGCCCGAGTTGAGGACTTAACAGAAGAGAAGAAGGTAGAAGGGCCTAAGCCTAGTCAATACCCAGAATGAGGAAATATGTACATGCATGTCCTACTTATATAGGTTAAGAAGCGACATGTGGAATAAGGAATGTGGGACAACAAGGTATGCAGAGCATGTGGTTATTGTCCACAATGAACAAAATTAGAACAAGGAATGCAAAACGGGGATAGAACAATAAAAGACAGGATAATAGGATCGTGACTCAAGATGGGACAATAGAGAGTGGCCGAGTATAAAACAATGGGGTCGTGTCCGAGGATAATACAAGGACAGGGAGTCCCAAGGTGAAACGGACCGAGGAGTGTGGATGGCGGATGTGCCAAGCCGGGACCAGTGCACCAAGTGTTATGCATGTGACGTGTCCACTGGGTCGTGGATATAGGATGATTGCTCGGTTGGCACTGCCGGTGGATGGGTCTTGGTACATGGACTTGACAGGTTACATGGGTGTTACTAGGTGATAGATTAAGGGGAATATCCTCCATGACTGCTTTTACTGATGGCGAGTCCTTCTTGTCCTCTTTATGTTTTTCTTTCCTCTTTGCTCTGTTTGCCTTTTTCCTCTCACTCAGCACTTCTTCTCTCGAGAGGCCGCATTGTTTTCTATGACAATCTTATTCCCAATGGCCCATGCCTCCACACCAATTGCAAGGATCGATACTCAGGGTTTTTTTCTTTCCTGGTCTGATAGCATTTACAACTGTGGTTGTTCCCTGGCGCAGTTCTTCAGACAGAAGTCAGGATCTCATGTCAGCTGAAGTGAGTGTTTTGTAATCCTTGACATTTGCCAGTATGGTTTGTTGCACAACTTTGTAGGAGGAAGGGAGGGCTGGAAGGATGAGCATCACGTGTAGACTGTCTGTGACAGTCATCCCAGCTGTGTCGATGCATGACTTGAGCTCGGACATCTTGTCGATCTGTTGGGTGAGAGGTTGTTGGGGAGAGAAGGTGGTGGCAAAATATTTAGTAATGTCGACCCATAGGTTGAGACCGGTGCATGTTCCATAGGTGTCTTTCAAATGCTTCCAGTTTTCTGAGAGGGTTTCATTTTCATTTATAGATTGCCAGATTGAAGGCTCAACTGTGAGTTGTATTAAGCCAAGTCCTTCTTTGTTTCTCAGGTCCCAAGCATCGATTGCTCTAATCTCTGCGTCAGTGGGTGTGGCGGATGCAATCGGTCGCAACTCAGTTCCTTCAGCAATACGAAGCATGTGAGAGAGTCTGAATGCGCTGCGAACAGAGTACGACCAATCTTCCCAGTTAGTTCCATCGAATTTTTCGATGGATGTGAGGAGCTTCGAGGAGTGAGAAGTCATCGCGGATGGGTGTGGGTCGAAGTAGTAGATTGTGAATCGTCGAGTGAGTGGGTATGAGCGATCAGGCGGGGCCCATAACCTATTGTGAAGACAATTTAGACAATGTAAGCTACAGTGGAGCAAACTGGATATATTATGTACTATACCTTAGACAATGTAAGCTACAGTGGAGCGAACTGGAGCTCTACATCGGTCTAAGCATACTATATATATGGTACACGATCTATTGTCTCAGTTGGTTCCTTTATGTGACTAGAAAGGAAGATAAAGGATAGTGGCTGAAACAATTGTAATGAGTGGAAAAGAAATAACAATGGAGATCATGCAATAGCAACAGCTATGGCACCGTGGGACTCAAAGTCGGATTGAGTCGACCTAATTTTACTACACTGTCCTCTGTCTGTGAGTAGTCTTCATAGTGCAAACATGGTTCATTCTCACTGAGTAACGAATATGAAGATCACAGCATCAAAGGCCTGCGATTCGCTTAGTATCGCAGACTAACATTCACAGTACAGCGCACCGAGCTGGCAGCGTTCTTGAAGATAAAAATTGTGGCAATTCCCATCTGTAATATTTCCGTGAGAACTTCCTTGAAGTGAGGATCGGGATACTTTACTGTATAGAAAGATGTCAAGGAGTTCCCGATGGCTATTTTAAACACCGACATCGAAACTATATGCTCAGGGACTTGGTATCATTTATTTTCTTTCTAAACGAACGAACACTCACTAAACAGTAAAACCACCACTGCAAAAAATACCGTGATTCTATGGAGTGTCTTAAGAGCATTGTCAACGTCGTGCAAGCTCCTACTCAGCGACCGACGCTCCTTGTAGAGTTTGAGAATTTTTGTTTTGATGTTGGCACCAGAAATATCGCCATTGTCATCTTCGTCAAAAACTCGGAAAGCATTTTCGGCGTCCTCTGATTTAGCATATGCTGGATATAAATCGGACGGAATAAGATACTTCCGATGATGATCTGCTTTGAATGAGACATAGTTCGATTTAGCAAGGCGCTGGTAAATGGTATTAAGGACCTGTGCAATGGATCTTCGGTACGCTAATGCCGCACCTTTGCCTCATAAGCTGAATTTATTTTCCAGCCCAATGCAGATTGGTCGAGTTCTTTGCCCTTGATGTTTCTCGCATCGTGCATCACGGCGGTTTTAAATACCTTGGCGGCCTGAACCACTACAGTTGGGTCTTCCTCATGTGACCGACTGGAGTGCGACGCTACCTTTTCCGACAGAGAGTCATTGGTTGGTTCCAGGGAGTGTTGAGCTGGTGGGTAGGTATGCACTTCGTGGTTATTCTAAGGTTGGTTCGTTGGTGTGCTGGTCGTGGCACTGTGGCTGATACTTTGTGAACTCTGCCTTCAAGGAAAAACGGAAGAGAAAATCCGGCTTATTCGCTGTCTTCCTTTCTTTGAACGCCAATGCCCCGTGCCTTCTTCAATGTCCCCAGAATGTGCCTCATCGTCGGATAAGATGTCAGCTGTGGTTGTAGATTGTGGAGCGATTCTTGTTTCTCGCCCACGATTCCACTACCTATACAAAACTCAATCCTGTTTTTTTTTTTTTCGTGGAGAGAAGTAGTAGAAAGCCCAGGTATAGAGAACATAGGGCGGTGGGACGAATGTTTAGGGGTATGCCATTTCGGACGGTAACCACCAAGATGATCAATTACTTTCAGGTCGCGCTTCAAGGCATCTAAGCGGTCATCGAATACCTTGCTGTGAAAAGCGAATGCAATCATATGAGCCAGCATTTTTTTCTATCGAAATAACAAGGATGAAGAAGAACAGAAATTGTATTGCTTGATACATCTGAAAGCTGCTGAGATCATCATCACTCGATGAAAAGGATGAACTCACCCTGAGTGTATAGGGAGCGTTACTCAGAGCTTCGTTATACTGATCATACAAGTGATAGATTCCATCAAATACGATGATCCATCTGACCCAGCAAGAAGAACCATACAGCACGGGTTTGATATTAACTTTAGCAGCATTGTAAAGTTCGATTTGAGACCTCACGGTCTCAGTGACTTTACCCCATGCAAGGCCTATTACCATGTTGCAGATAACGGGAATAATATCAACAATCATAGCAAGGTACCAGGAGAGTAGAACGTTTGCAGCGACCCAATATAGCCATGCGGAGACATTGTCAGTGATGTACTGACGGTGTAGGAAGGGATCTGGGACAAGGTAATAGAAATGAAGAAGACGTGGGACGGCAACAGCAGTGTCGAACCGAGGAGTGTGGAAAGAAAAAGGTGGCAATCCTTAACAATAAGACATGTAAAAATGCAGTACAAGGTCTTAAGCTTCGATGCTTCGATACCTTTTAGGGCCCCACGCTTTGGCAGGCTTTTCACCTGCCACGGTGTGATCAAGCCTTGCATCTTCGTCTATAAGGTCCTCATCAGTGCTCCAGTCATACGTCTCCTCTAAATCCTCATCGACCATGCCAGCAATAGACGCAGCCTTAGCAGTATGGTGCTCAAAATCCGGCTATTGACCCTTTCGAGGCATATCCGATTCGCCATGATAGTGAACAGACGGTTTCTTCATGGCATCTTCTCCGTCGGTGTGGGAACTAGTTGCGTTACCCTCAGTATTGACCATAGCACTGGTCGAGTAAGGGTACCAAAGCTGTTATGAATAGGAAGAATCCTGGAGATTAGCAGATCGGCAGATTCTCCTTGATCTCGCCAGTTGGAACCCCCAATTGCACCCTGAATCATCCACAACAACTATAGTTCAAAATTTGGGCATCATACATACAGCAGTGGAGCTTGTTAAAACTAAAGCTCAGATAAGTTCAGTCAACTGAAAAGAAGACTCCATTTCATACAAGAATAACTACCTAAAGTGCAGATAAGCTTCAATAACAAGTAAAAATCAGTCTTGAATATAGAAATAAGGGAGTGGGAACTAATACTCACTTCAGTCAACTGAAAAGAAGACTGAAGTGAAATGGAAACAATATATACTACTTATAGTCTGTGCCCGGACAGAAGAAATGGAAAGATTTCAGTGTTTTACCGCCCACTCGGTCAGGCCACACCGAATGACATGCTCGACATGTCATAGCTGCCCCAACGAACTTCACGTCCACTCAGGGTTGTAGAAAGTGATAAGGGTATGGTGGTGAAATGGAATGGAATAGGAGTGGAGGTGATAAAACTGAAATATACCGCGTACAAACCAGCTTGATCTTGACACTCCCCCTCAGTTTGAACCCTCTACTCCATTCCCAACAGTTTGAGACACCACTCATGCTCAAAGCAAGGTAAGGCCTTTGTGAGGAAATCTGCCCCATTAGATGCTCCCGGCATATGTGAAGTGCGTACGACTTTGGAATGAATAAGGTCACGAACAAAATGCCATCGTATATCGATATGCTTCAACTGGCTGTGAAAAACAGGATTGTTGGATAGTGCCACTGCGCCGGTGTTATCAGAGAGTATGAGGATTGGCTTGTGTATAATCAACTGGAGCTCCTGGAAAAGCTGTTTTAGCCAAACGGCCTCCTGGCAGGCAATTCCTAGTGCATAGTACTCGGCTTCGGTGGTTTATCTGCAAGGGACAATGCAGCCATTTGAAATATAGATGGACAAGAATCTAGAATACTTCATGACAGCAAGAAAGCTGAACCACCGCCAGGCCAGATGGTCCCTTGAATTGGAAGATTATGATTTTATCCTAAAGCATTGACCAGGCCAACTCAACAAGAAGGCTGACCTCCTCTCAAGACGGGAAGACCATAAACAGGGAGTAGAAGGAGATAATACTGGAGTTATGGTGTTGAAAAAAGAGTTCTTCCAAGCAATAAGAGGAGAGCTTAGAGGAGAGGAGGAAGACCTGATGAAAAGAATCAGAAAGGCAAAGAACATAGAGATCAAAGCCAGAGAGAGGGTTATTACCACCAACAGACCTTCCAAAAAACTAGAAGACAGATGTTATGGCCCATTCCCAATTGTGGCAAAAGTGGGAGAATGTGTCTATAAACTGTGACTACCCCCCAATTGGAAGAACATCCATCCTGTGTTTAATACTGTCCTGCTACACCCTGCCTGAACACCCACATCCTCCATACAACAAAAGCCAACACCCCCTCCACCAGTGATGACACCAAAAGGAGTAGAGTATGAAGTGGAGGAAGTTCTGAACTCCAGAATGCATAGAGGAGTGCTGGAATATCTGGTGAAGTGGGTTGGGTACCCCAGAGAAAATAATTTGTGGATGCCAGAGAAGAACATGAGGAATGCAAGATGGAAAACACAAGAGTTCCACAGGCAATTCCCAGCTGCACCCAGGCACATAGGCCACATCTTCCACAGACTACCTGAGCATGGCAAGTCAGTGCAATGAGTGCACAACAGCAAGTGTGACAAGTGCACCATGCTCGGTGGTGGATGCAGTGAGTTAGCACAACAAGGATGTGGTGAGTCAGTGAAATGAGTGCACAATGGCAAGTGTGATGCATGTGCAATGGTGAGTGTGATGCATATGTGACAGCAAGTGTGACGCATACATGACACGCTCGGTGGTGGTGGGCACAGCAAGTTGATACTATGAGTGCACGACGGCGATAGGCATGAACGCAGTGCAGGGTGCAAACATAGGCAGACACAACAGATGCAAAGGCGTGAACATGGGAAGGTGCGGGTGTAAGGATGATGCAAGGGAAGGTATGGTGCAGGTGTGAGGGCAGTGGGTGCAGGTATGTGTATGTGTAGGGGTGCAGGGGCAGGTGGTACACATACATGTAGGGGTGCAGGGGCAGGTGCAGGTGCAGGTGCGAGGGCAACAGGGGCAGGGGCAGGTGCAGGTGCGAGGGCGGCACACCGGTATGCAATGGCAGGCGCGACAGGTATGCAGGTGTGAACCCATGCAGGTGGCATATATGGGGGCAGTGGGTGCAGGTATGCGCAGGGGTGCGGGCACAGGTGCAAGTGTGAGGATGGTGCGAGGGCAGCGGTGACAGTAAAGCGACTGATCTCAACCATGTTCCAAATCAGACTCCGACGGCGCTCATCCCATATCACCTTCACTGTCGCCACATTACACAGCCAACCATTCTATTCAGCACTCCAATCTTCAGACTCCCGATTTGTCATCATGTCTTCTTCAGAGCTCATTCCCATGCAATGCTAAAACACCCAGGACACACACATCCAGGCAGAACCATTAACATATCATTATCTTCGCATACCCCCACCAGCACATTTCTCACTCAGAAGACAATCCCATCCAATCTACACTCAGTCATATGCGATAGGAGATGCAGTCTATTTCCCAGAAAGTCAAGAACCATACATATTTCTTGGAATGACATCTAGAACAGCATATCATGATAGGAGTAGAGTGGAATACGAGGCAGAGTTCAGGGCACCATCCCATCCTGATTATCCCACCCACTCCATTTGACTCACTCTTAAATACAAAATGAGAGTGCACAACCGTATACCCATTAGTCCTCCTACTCCCAGACCCCTATCCTTGGATTGGATACTGGATAAATTGCAGAAGATATGTTGCCTGTGACCTGGAAATACTCTGAGATGACTCAGTCCTCTGACTCATCCTAAGGCCCCTCAGGAGTAGTGGACAAGGTTTATTAGTGGACTTCCTTATTGTTTCTTTTAAATGTTTCCCCTTTTCTTGGCATGACTTAGACCTGTTTCCTATTCTGTTAGTCTTTTCTCATTGTTACTCATCATCCTTACCATTTTGGTTAGTCTCCCCCTATCATAGCCCCTAGCCCCTATTTGTGCAACCTCGATGCTGTACCATTTCTCCAGAGTTTCTCCATAGTTTCCTCCTTTGTATACTTTGTTCTTGTGCTTTGTCATTCAACTGACATAGCCAACCTCTCGTATCGTTTTGCATTGTTGCTTGGTTTTTGTATATAAAGGCCTCTGGCTCACCTCTGTAATAACAAGTTCACAAGTTAAAGCCCCAAGTCAAGTCTCCAAGTCCAAGTCAAGACTAGTCTGGAAATGTCTAGACTATTGTATTCAAGTCCAAAGTCAAAGTCCAATTCTTAGTCAGCGTGACACATTCATGTCTCATCAATGTCATGTCCCTGTCACATCACACCATATTTCGTTCACATTCTATTTTCATTCATACTTTGCTGAGTCACAGAACCTATTCCAGCTGTGCCAAATGACTGCACTAGATCCCACCAGAGAAAAGGACCGGTGCATGCAGGCTTTTAGGTATTAAATACCTAGAGCAACTCTACAATTGGCTGCCCCAGAGAGGCACAGCATTCTTCTGTGACATTATCCCTTAATTAACGTCAACTCACTTCTTCTATTACTACCACTACATCCATTTTCACCCAATTCCGACATCGTTTACCTTTTATATCGATATCTGCTCTCGATTAACGGCCAATTCCGAAAAACTTCATCTTTTACATCACACATAACTCACATCTCGATCCCAAAAGCTTCTTTTCCTACCTTCAATTCCCTTATTAGGCTAAAGCAAGCCAAGTCATATCAAACCACATGTGTCGCTTGACTCATTTGGTATCGCGGTTATACGGCCTCCGACAAATTTGACACTGAAGAAGGACATCTAAATTAGAAGACTTCTTGGCTTCTCACACCGAATCCTTGGGAAATCAAGACCATGCGCTTATTACCCCATACCCCACAGTGATTTCCAATCAAAGTCTATTAAGCTATTAATCTTTTAAGCTCTTTAGGTTTTAGCTATTTTTAGGTCTATCTCTAATATGACTTTCAAGGCCTCCCTTTCTTACAAGTCTATTGATTTCTATCCCTTTTCCTGATCAAGCACAATTCGCCGATCACCTTGACCAATTTATATCCCATAGACCAACTCCATATTTTGTTGACAGTGTTTGCAATCAATTCCTGCCAATTCATATGCCAACTACAATGTCTTCCACTCAAGGACATTTATGCTCTAAAATTGATTTCCCACCTCTAAGATCTCATCATGCACCAAAGACTTTCACTGGACGCTATGATGAAGTCGACACATTTATAAACAAATTTGAAAACCTTGCAAAAACATACGCGCTATCCAATGACGACCACTTTGAATATATTTTGTGATATGTCAAATGTTTGGTTTGGGAGATTATTGAAGGTCTCCAGGAATATGCAGACAAGGATTGGACCAAGTTTGAAGATACCCTTTGAAGACTTTTTGATTGACCATGTCAAAATGGACAAGCATTTCAAAGAGAAGGATCTTATCAATTTCATTTCCAAGTTACGCAAAGGTCACATCCAAAGTCTTCATGATTTTCACAGGTACCAAAGAAAATTCACATGCATCGGTGGATGGCTTCACCAGAAGAACAAAATCAATGACCAGGAGTATAGGAAATATTTCTGGAAAGGCATTCCTTGTTCCACTCAGAAACAACTTGAAGATCACATGCTTCAGGTTAACCCCAAGCTTCCAAGATCTGATTCTTTCCCCATCGATATTATCATCGCAGCTGCAGACCATATCTTTGACATCTCTAGGTTTTATGATGAAGACTCTGACGATTCAATGGAAGATGATTCTGATGACGAAGAAGACACCGACCCTTCATCTGACAAAGAAGATTCATCTGAGGAGAGCAGTTCAGAGGTAGAGAGTGTGAAGAAGAAGAAATCCAAGGCCAAGCCGAAGAAGAAAATTAGGACAAAATCTAAGGCTAAGGACAAACCTATAGTGCACCCACCTTCTACAACTTTGAAGCATCTCAATGAAACAGATGAAGTTGCCGATCTCATTGATAAACTCCAATGTCTCAATCTCAGCGACCCTGGATATGCAGCACTATATTTTCGAATTATATTTAAAGCGCCCAATACTTCTGGCTTTCTTACAAAGCCCAGACAATGTGCAGGTGAATCTTCACCTAGAGCCAATGCATCCACCACGAGTCCACCACAACAGACTAATATTGGCATGTTTGAATGTTTCTTTTGCGGAGACCAAGGACATAGACTTCGTCAATGCTCACAAGCAGAAGTTATGATCAAAGCTGGCTCAATTATGAAGAGTCAAAATGGACGCATTACTTGGCCAGATGGTGATGGCAGGGAAGGTCTAATAAGACTGATAACTGACACACAGAGCAACAAGTGCCTTTGGGGCTTGTCAATATGGATGCTAAAGACAAGACCCAAAGGTGTGCAATGGTGTGTCATTATGGGCGCTTATTTAAGCGCCAGAGAATGCAAATGCAAAAGAGAAAAGCACAAAAGAGAAAACACAAGTGCAAGAATAAAACACATGCAGGGGAATAAAATCATGCCCCAACAGATAGTAGCAATATCCTTCATAATGGTGCAGAAACAATCCTCTCAGCAATCAACCGACAACTAGCATTTAGGAGCCATGTAAAAGTTGATCATCCAGCCTCTACAAACATTATTCAAGAAGCTTCCCCTCTGGAACTTACATATCCAGCAGATGCAACAGACTATGAAGGATCAGATGATGAAGAAGATGGGCAAGTAGAAACCTTGGATCATGGACTAGTCTATGCACAAGAACTCTTTCCAGTTGTCAGGACTAAAGATACCAAGGACACCAAGAAGGACCAGCATAAAGCATCCAATTTTGAAGGTGTATTTCCCCCTCGTCGATCCACAACACCTCCCCCCAAAGACACTGTCATTAAAACCTATAACACGGACAGTGATGATGACAAAATCATTGAAGACATCATTATGGAAGATGCTACTTTGGAACCAGCTTCAAAGAAGATAAAGTGAAAACAACCTTTGACTCAGAGAGAAGACAAAGCACCAAAGATAGCCAAACTTCCTAAACCGATTACATCTACACCTCAGATACTGTCACAACCATCTCAACCAGCTCCCACGCAACCTAGACCTCAATCTCAGTGTCAAAAAGACTTCGATTCACAAGATCTTTTGAAGAAAATATGTGGAACACCTATTACGATCTCTCTTCAGCAAATCCTAGGATAATCCCCCACAATGGCAAAGCAGATGCAAGAATACCTTCGAGTTACTCGTATTTCATCAAAACCACAAGTCAACAGCATTGGACGTGCAAATCTCTATGATCCTAATGATGCTCGTCTTATTTCACTTAGGATGACCTTTGACAATGATTATACAGTGGACACACTCATTGATTGTGGTTCAGAACTCGACATTATCAATCGACAAACCTGTATCAAAGCTCAACTCCCTATCAACACAAGTCTTACCACATACATGTGGGATGCAGGACAACATGACACGATTATGCAAGGAAAATGCATTTCATCACCACTACAGTGATGAGATTATGAGCAAATACAGTAGGATTGAAGATTTCTTTTGGCAGCTAATTTATTTATCTCCTCAGTATAGTCAATAACTAAGATGTATATTCGAAAATATACCTAATTTATTTATCTTACAAAAGAAATAAAAGAGAAATTAGCCCTGAGGCTTTGTACATAATATTATACAACTCACCTCCTCAGTATAGTCAATAACTGAGAATAACTGAGGAGGGAGGCTTTGTGCGGGTCGTGTCTCACCTGCATATACCTTGCAGCCAGCCCTTGACCCTATCGAAGGTTTGAGCCAGGCTGCCAGTTCCAAATCCAGGGAGCCGGCCACGCTAGTCGCGTCGTGCGTGGACAAGCGCCCGTAAGTAGCGTACATGGTAGAATACAAATAACTCCCTCGATAATGAGGGTAAAAATACAAGAAAAATTGAGAAAAATTAAGAGATTAAAAGCGCACTGAATGGTACCGAAATCGATATAATAATACAGTATATTGAGGTTGGTCTCTCAGGGGTGAGATGCTAATTTGCGCCCAACATACAGATCTATGGGTAGGAAGTAGATTTCCCTTCTCCCTCCTTCTAGGAAGACCCTGGTAAAGATGAAACCGAATTTCCATTGATGAAAGAGAAACAGGCACTTGGCTCTGTTGTTGCAACCCTCATGGAGACATTATTTGGGAAACATGTATAGTTCCAGCTCGACATGCAGAAGACTTCTTCAATTCAGCCCATTTTTTTAGAAAAGGCCCTCTATCTCCCATCATGATGATAGCCAACATGACACTCAACATGGAAGAAGAAGACCAGGAGAAACACAGGACTTAGCAGATCAAGAAACCGTCTGGGATGACACTAAACTAACAACCGATACCCCTATACATCATTCTTTAATCATTCAACAATTCTCTCCACCTTCAGACAACCCTCAAGTCGAAAATACCCCTTATTCCTTTACCAACAGAAGACGTTACAGAGCAGTAAATCAAAGAATTCGCCCAATCCCAGCTACATTTCCAGAAGATGCTTGTGTTATTCGTCGCTTTCCTGAAGATCCACTTTTATCCCTTTGACCTCTATCTCCAAATCCCCCAGAATTTTTACCAACAGAACAGATTACCCATGATCGACTCAAGATTCTCAAGATCAATTAAGATGGATTTCTATCAGCCGAAGAAGAAAAATTATTTATCATGGTGTTTACCAACAACCCAAAGGTTTTAGCTTTTGCAGATTCAGAATGAGGAACCCTAAGTTGTGACTACTTCTCTGACTATATTATGCCAGTCATTGAACATGTCCCTTGGCAAGATCCTCAGATTCCTATTCCCCCAGCTCATATTGATGAAGTGTGCAAACTTATTCAGACAAAAATTGACACAGGAGTCTGTGAACCAAGTCAAGCTTCGTATCGCTCATCCATCTTTTGTGTCCCTCAAGTCAATGCCATACTCAGAATTGTTATTGACCTTCGAACTCTAAACAGTTATTCAATGAAAGATGTTGGAATTCCTCCAAGTCTCAATCCCTTTGTGGAACCATTCGCAGCACATTCCATTTATTCAGGTTTTGATCTTTTATGGGGATATGACACTCGCATCATTCATCCCAAAAGTCGAGATCTTACATCATTCCAAACACCTCTAGGACTTTTTTGTTATTGCTCACTGCCAATGGGTTACACCAATGCAGTTGCCAAATTCCAGAATTGTACCACATTCATCCTCCAACACGAAATTCCCCACAATGCCAATGTCATGATGGATGATATCGGAATCAAAGGACCTCCCACTCGATACAAAAAGCCAGATGGATCATATGAAACAATTCCAGAAAATCCTGGCATATGACGATTTGTTTGGGAACATGCCATTGTAGTCAACCAAGTTTTACATTGTCTCGCTCATGCAGGTGCAACAATTTCACCAAGAAAATCACAAGTCACCAGACCAGAAATCACTATTATTGGTCAAAGAGTCAATTATGAAGGACAACTCCCAGATAACTCTCGAATTTCCAAGATTCTCAAATGGCCTATCCCTCAGAATGTATCTCAACTCAGAGGATTTCTTGGATTAGCTGGCACGATGCATATATGGATTGAAAATTATTCCAAAGTTGCACGACCACTTAACCAACTTCTCAGAAAAGACATTCCCTATATTTGGACAGACCAACAACAAGCATCCATGGATCATCTTAAACATGCCATTTGCAATTCACCAGCTCTATTATCAATCAACTACAAATTGGGAAGACCCGTTATTCTTTCAGTCGACATATCAAACATCGCCATTGGATATATCATTTTACATATTGATGACAAAGGAAAGAGATGCCTAGTTCATTTTGGTTCCATCCCTATCAACGATCGAGAGTCAAGTTACAGTCAATCCAAACTCGAACTCTTTGGACTCTATCGCGTACTACACCAAAGTAGTTTTCATCTTTCTGGTATCAAGAACCTATACATTGAGGCCGATGCCAAATACATCAAAGACATGATCAATCATCCTGATCTTCAGCCAAATGCTACACTCAATCATTGGATTGCAGGAATTCTGTTATTCAACTTTAGACTCATCCACATTCCAGGATCTCAGCATATTGGTCCAGATGCATTATCTTGATGGCTTCCTGCAGATGATGATACCGATGTCGACCAAGATATGGAAGACAATTGGTTCAACAAAGTTTATCTCAACTGTTCAGATCAAATAAACCCTTCAATTGAATCATTCTCAAGAAAAGGGTGGAAAAAGGTTCCCCAAGTTGGGGATTTGTCGATTCAAGAAATTTTCCTTCATCAGATGTTTGCTTTCCTCTCTGACCTCAAAATTCCATCATTCTCCAAGCCAAGTCTTCGAAAATCTTTCCTAAACAAAGCTCAATACTATTTTCTCCAAGAAGGCAAGATGTGGAAGCGTACCCCATCTCAACCATTACAAGTCATACTGGATCCCAATTTACGCACTCAAATCCTTCTACATTCACATGACAATTTAGGACATCGAGGAGTGTATTCTACAGCCAAGACCATATCAATTCGATTTTGGTGGCCCTCCTATTACAATGATGATATCAAATATGTTCGTTCATGTCACGAATGTCAAGTTCACTCAACCTACAAAGTCCACATTCCCCCCACAATTTCTACACCAGCCACACTATTTTCCAAAGTCTACATCGACATCATGGTTATGCCAAAAGCTCAAGGATATCACTACATAGTTGTAGCATGAGATGACCTTTCAGGAGCAGCAGAAGGATGCAAACTCAAGAAAGCATCAGCACGTGTAGTATCACAGTTTATCTTTGAAGAACTTATTTGTTGCTAGGGAATGGCATGGGTCACCCACGGGTCAAATGTGGGTGACCCGCACCCGACCCATGGGAAACCCGAACCCATCAACCCATGGGTTTTTTCCCATGGGTCGACGGGTGACGGGTGTGCGCCGCACCCGCATGTGCCGTATGCGCACGTGACATATGACACAAATGCGGCGTACGAACGCGCCATACATGTGCACGACATATGACACAAACGCGCCATACATGCGCACGATGTACGAAATGAATGCGCCGTACATGCACATGACGTACGACATGAACACGCCGTATGCGCATGCGACGTATGACATGAACGCGCTGCACGCATATGTGTCATATGCGTCAGTGTATGGTGTTGTGATGAGGGGCAGAAGGAACGGGGGAGAAAGGGGAAGGTGGAAGGAAAGAGTGCAATAAGGGATCGGAAGTGAGTAGGTGCGAGTACAATGGGCGAGGAACACGGCGAGAGGGATCTAGGACGTACGAACGCAGAGGGACGAGGGAGATATAGGAACAGGAACGGAAGGGTGAGATACAAAAGGAGAGGAAGGGATCAGTGGGAGAAACATTTGAAGAGGGCATAGGGACAAACTTACGCAATAATGAACGACATACGACAACACCGGGATGCAGACATGCAGCCGCCGAGGAGGGGATAACAAGAATCAAAGGGGTTTCCGATCGGATAGGACTTCAGATAGGTACTCACTGTCGATAATGTAGATCTAAGGCCACAGGGCAATTCAGTAGGGAGGGCAGTCGGCAACGTATAGGGACAATCAAGTAACAGGGCGACGACTGTATATCGAGATCGAGAACACCGTCACTGTATTAGGACGGCCTGTCTTATCATAGGAACGAGTCACTCACATATAAAACCCAGTAGTTACGAAGAATGTACTTCAGTTTCCAGTCTTATTCACCTCTTGACCGATCGATAAACTCGATATCTGTATACGCAACCGAAGCCTTGAACAGATCTATATTCCCGTTGTCTTATCAAGTTCCCGAATACACTGGGATATTATCTCTAGGTGTAGTACACACTACCCACATCATTCATTCACATATATTCCTACACGTCAAATATCTCACAAGTTACCTATCACATATCTGAGCCGACTTTTAAACTAATATATGGCGCATTGGTGTTGCCGCGTTGGTGTCAGGGCATGTGCATATGGCGCATTGGTGTCAGCGCGTTCATGTTGTATATGTGTACAAGGTTGAGGCAGCGGGTTGGGCCGGGTCATGGGTGCTCTCGGCTTGACCTGCACCCAAACCCAAGGGCACCCGACCCAGTGACCCATGCGGGTTACCCTAACCCAGTGACCCGTGTGGGTTACCCTAACCCGGTGACCCGTGCTGGTTACCCTAACCCGTACTATTCCCTATGTGTCGCTATGGCAGTATTTCAGAGATTGTCACAGACAATGGCTCAGAAGTTAAAGGAGCAACCTCTGAACTCCTTCATCATCATGGAATCCCTCATATTCGAATCTCTCCCTATAATTCACAAGCCAATGGAGTTGTAGAAAGAGGACATTTTACGATTTGTGAAGCCCTGATCAAGGCATGCGAAGGAAATGTTTCTCGATGGCCAGATCTAGTTCATCATGGATTCTTTGCTGATCGTGTTACAGTCAGAAAGGCAACAGGATTCTCTCCCTACTATCTTCTTTATGGAGTCGATCCCATTCTTCCCCTTGATCTCTTTGAAGCCACCTATCTTGTCTCAGGCTTTCAGAAGAACCTTTCAATAGCAGAACTCATCACATTATGAATACGACAACTTGCCAAACATGATGAAGACATTGAACAAGCTTCACAGACACTCTATCAATCACAGCTCAAAAGCAAACTCAAATTTGAGAGACGATTTCAGAGAAGGTTATGGAGTGGAGAATACCAGGCAGGAGATCTTGTGTTAGTGTGGAATTCTAGAATGGAGAAAGAGTTGGACTGGAAGACAAAGCCTCGTTATCTTGGACCATTTGAAGTTGTTTGAGGCACCAAGGGTGGATCCTATGTCCTCGAGGAACTTGATGGAACACAGTCATGAAGAGGAGTTGCAGCATTTCGACTTCTTCCCTACCATTCTTGAGACAGAAATCCATTACCACCTCACGAGCTTACCTTGGACCAAGATTCCGATGTTTCTGAAGATTCAGAAGAAGAAGATCCTGATGAAGAGTAGAGTTGACTGGGGACAGTCAAATTTTCAAGAAAAGGGTGAATGACAGTAAAGCGACCGATCTCAACCATGTTCCAAATAAGACTCCGATAGCACTCATCCCATATCACCTTCACTGTTGCCACATCACACAGCCAACCATTCTCTCCAATCTTCAGACTCCCAATTTGTCATTATGTGTTCTTCAGAGCTCATTCTCATGCAATGCTACAACACCCAGGACACATGCATCCAGGCAGAACCATTAACATATCATTATTTTCGCGTACCCCCACCAGCACATTTCTCACTCAGAAGACGATCCCATCCAATCTATACTCAGTCACATGTGATAGGACATGCAGTCTATTTCCCAGAAAGTCAAGAACCATACATATTTCTTGGAATGACATCTAGAACAGCATATCGTGATAGGAGTAGAGTGGAATACGAGGCAGAGTTTAGGGCACCATCCCATCCTGATTATCCCACCCACTCCATTCGACTCACTCTTAAACACAAAATGAGAGTGTACGACCATATACCCATTAGTCCTCCTACTCCCAGACCCCTATCCTTGGATTGGATACTGGAGAAATTGTGGAAGATATGTTGCCTGTGACCTGGAAATACTCCGAGATGACTCAGTCCCCTGACTCATCCTAAGGCCCCTCAGGAGTAGTGGACAAGGTTGTTAGATGTTTATTGGTGGACTTCCCTATTGTTTCTTTTATATGTTTCCCCTTTTCTTGACATGACTTAGACCTGTTTCCTATTCTGTTAGTCTTTTCTCATTGTTACTCATCATCCTTACCATTTTGGTTAGTCTCCCCCTATCATAGCCCCTAGCCCCTATTTGTGCAGCCTCGATGCGGTACCATTTCTCCAGAGTTTCTCCATAGTTTCCTCTTTTGTATACTTTGTTCTCATGCTTTGTCATTCAACTGACATAGCCAACCTCTTGCATCATTTTGCATTGTTGCTTGGTTTTTGTATATAAAGGCCTCTGGCTCACCTCTGTAATAACAAGTTCACAAGTTAAAGCCCCAAGTCAAGTCTCCAAGTCCAAGTCAAGACTAGTTGTCAAGTACACGTACTGAGGTCCTGGTTATTCAGCAGTGCCGACCGAGCAGCCATTCTACATCCACGAACAAGTGTCCACGCCGCATGCACGTCACTTGGTATGCCATTCTAGGCTCAGCATGTTCCGCCACACCATTTGCCTGTTCCTTGATCCGTTTCACTTCAGGACTTCCTGTCCTTGTATTATCCTCGGTCACAGCTCCATTGTTTTATACTCGGCCACTCCTTATTGTCCTATCTTGAGTCATGATTCTATTATCCTATCCTTTATTGTTCTATCCCCATTTTGCATTCCTTGTTCTAATTTTATTCATTGTGGACAATAACCACATGCTCTTCATACCTTGTTGTCCCACATTCCTTATTCCACATGTCGCTTCTTAACCTATATAAGTAGGACATGCATGTACATATTTCCTCATTCTGGGTATCGACTAGGCTTAGGCCCTTCTACCTTCTTCTCCTGTGTTAAGTCCTCGACTCGGGCCAGCATCATCAGCATCCCCTCGAGTATCTGTCTGTTGCAAATAGGTGGCACGCACAGCAAGTAGGGCACAATGCATGAGTATGTTGAAGCCAACACCACTACTCTTGGCCTGCAGGACTTGGCCATAGTCCGCTCGACCTTTCAACAACACCCCTCGGCAGTACCAAAGTCCGTCAGTACCCAAAGCTTGACACTAGTCTAGAAATGTCTAGACTATTGTATTCAAGTCCAAAGTCAAAGTCCAAGTCTTAGTCAGCATGACACATTCACATCTCATCAAGGTCACGTCCCTGTCACATCACACCATATTTCGTTCATATTCTATTTTTGTTCATACATTGCCAAGTCACAGAATCTATTCCAGCAGTGCCAAACGACTGTGCTAGATCCCGCCAGAGAAAAGGACCGGTGCACGCAGGCTTTTAGGTATTAATTACCTAGAGCAACTCTACAGTGGGTGCAGATGTGGATGCAGGTGCGAGGGTGGTGCACCAGTATGCAATGGTGGGCGTGACAGATAGAGCATAAATGGCAGGCACAACAGGTGCACAGGCGCAAACCCACACAAGCGCATTGAAAGGACGAGTCGCCGTGCACACTGGTGTGGCGACGAAATGACCTGAAAAAAATATTCCTCGCGTCGGCCGTCGCCGGAGGGTGGTCGCGACCATCGCCGGAGTGTAAGTGGGACGAAGAGACTCTTTGTCGAGCCCTATCTCATCCCGCACTCCCATGTTGGCCAGCATTCATATTCGTCTCCCAACGACTGTGAGCAGCCCGGCATGAGCAACGCTCAGCTGTCACAGCTCTCGCGCCACCATCCGCGCAGCAACACCTACCCCTCCACAATGCCCAGCTCTAACTACGGCTACACCAACACCATCGATCCCACCCTCCATCATGTCTTTGCAGACACGACTATACCAATGGTGCACCGGCCCGATTCCAAGATATATGCTTTGCAAACCCTAGACGATTTTGTGGGGGCGAAGAACAAAAAAAACGAATCCGGTATAGAATTTATAGACCAACACTCTGTTGCCTGTGGGAGGTATTCAAACATCTGGAGGGGCATATTGCATGTGATGAGCAACGAAAGTTGTTCGCATGAACCAGTAATCCTTATTCCACACGACAGAGAGCAGTCAACTGACGCTCTACTGCAGGTCGCTGTCAAAATTTTACGCCACTTTAGGATTAATGGGAAGACACCTGCCCTTTCCAATGTTCGTGACCAATTAGCAGACCTACATTATATCGAGACATGGTTTTCCATAGCATTTGCAACGTGAAGCTCGGATATGGTCCCTGCTCAACCATGAAAGTGTCTCGCTCTTCCATGGTGTTGTATATCATCCGGATAACACACCTGGCATGGTTTCCCCATGGTACCCCAGCGGGAGTGCGGATGTTTATCTTCGAGACAATCCTGGTGCCAATCCTATGAAATTAGTAGGTCGATGCCGATGCCGGTGATCCACCCAGTTAACGTTTGTTTAGATTTGGGAGATCACATTGGGTGTCGAGTATTTACATGGCCAGGGAATTGTTCACGGTGATCTGAAGGGGGTGAGGGGATTCCTTCTTGTTACAAGGACACACTTATCTAGCATCGCTGCAGGCTAACGTGATGGTCGACAACACTGGTCACGCCAAGTTGATTGATTTCGGTCTGTCGCGACCGATCGATCCAGTTGCCGGTCTTTCGGAACTCACCCAGTCCGCCGCGTCCTTCTCCATCCGGTGGAGTGCCCCCGAGCTCGTCCTCGACAATGATGCCCAGGTTACAACTGCAACGGATGTCTATGCTTTGGCAAGCACCACGCTCCAAGCAAGTCACAGTTTATTTTGGATGCACCTTCTCACCTCATTCTATGCATCAGCTCTTGACGGGGGATGTTCCGTACGGTTCACTTCGAGATCTCGCCGTCACGATGGCCGTTCTGAACAAGTCACCGCCGCACAAACCATGCTCGCCTTTGAGATATGATATTAAGCATGTGGATTTGCTTTGGGAGCTTTTGGAGGATTGCTGGGCCGAAGCCCACCGGCGTCCCAGTATCTGTACCGTTAAAGATCGTTTATCCCTTTGTTATCCTTGATGAGCCTTCGCACACATTACCTTTTGGGAGCCATCCTTATTAATCAGTCACCATCGATATATCTCGTAAAAGTCATTTGTACCTTTGCGGAAGAACCTAGCCTGAATTGGTTTGATAGGTAATCGAGAAAGGCTTGAATTGAATAAGACGTAGACATAGAACGGCACTTCAGTTGGTTGCGCGACCTGGGCTTCAGCTGTTGAGTTTCTTGGAAATCTGTTAAAAGATTTTGAGATAGAGGAAAATCGTTGCCTTTTTGCTCAATTACTCTCGTATCCATCTATAATCATTGATCCTTCACAGCTCATCACGATCCGTTCCCGGTTATCCCTAGATGTCTTGTGAGTAGCTGAGTGCTAAATGCTTTACGAGGATGCGGCAGGTGCAAAATAAGATTGACACGCTCGCCAAAGCCATTGACCTGAGAGAACAAATTTCGAGGGAAAAGTAAGCAAGGCAGGGTATCAGGGAGCATTGTACCGAGAATGGAGTTAGCTCTTGGCAGTGTCTATGAAATCGACTTGGCTCTAACTATGTCGGGAAGTGGGAAACTGTCTTGTCTATGTCCATGCGAGCAGCCTCCTGCGTCACAAAGCGAAATGTGGAGCAGCAAGCGAATGAGAAGGAAAGAGATGGACGAAATGACTTTCTAACATTCTGATAATCACCCTCCCTTCGACTGTGAGGTCCATCCCTAGCGATCCATGGGGGTCGAGTCTTAGTCGGCAATTTTCCAAACACGTATTTGAGCGACGGACCAAGGCGTGGAGCACTTGGACCACTCGAGCGTCTGTTGGACATCACGTGGGTCAGGTATGTCAACGGCTTATGCACGAGCGCCACTTGGCCCATGCACTACCCGGAGCGCCCGGACCTGTATATAAGATCGGAGGGTTGAGTTAGAAAAAGCTTACCACTCTGGCCTTTTGGTAAGTACCCGGTAACGGCACGTTTATATGGTACTAACATTTGACTCGCAGGCTTAGATCAAGTGTAGTATCTGTTCTTTTTAGTTTAACCACTAAAATGACCGCACCGCGGTCATCATTGGTTAGCCAATTTTTGACACCCCGTCTTCTGACCTCTGCTTGCACGTCGGTGGTCACGATGACCTTGCTATTACAGTACCAGCTTGTGTCGTCAGGGGATTTCTTTACTTGCGATTCTTACAATCTTAATTCTGTGATCCTTACTGAAGGGTGCATTGTCAGAGTGTAACATCAATAGTATTTTAGATCATTTTTTTGCTATAAACTTTTTCTTGTTTTGGAGTATGATAGAACAATGAAGCTGGGGTTTTCCCTCAGGCTAAATATTATGGTTGGATGTTTGTATGAAAGCAAGTGTTGCTTATTTAAGGGCAACCCTAGTAGCACCTGAGAGTTATCATGTAGTGGCTCGCAATGGGAGGAAGGGGGCTTCACCTAGCCATGAGCCACCCCCTGCCCTCTGGGTGGGAGCAGCCAGCCAGCCCAGCCAAACCCCCAGCAGAGCCCAGCCAAAACCTCAGCAGAGCCCAGCCAAAGCCCCAGCAGAGCCCAGCCAAAGCCAAGCCAAAGCCTCAGCAGAGCCCAGCTAAAACCCCAGCAGAGCCCAGCCAAAGCCAAGCCAAAACCCCAGCAGAGCCTAGCCAAAACCCCAGCTGAGGCCCAGCCAAAACCTCAGCAGAGCCCAGCCAAAACCTCAGCTGAGGCCCAGCCAAAACCTCAGCAAAGCCCAGCCAAAGCCTCAGCAGAGCCGAGACCAAGACCCCAGACCCGAGGCCCAGCTGAGACCAAGACCCAAGACCCGAGGCCCAGCTAAGACCAAGACCTGAGACCCAAGGCCCAGCTGAGACCAAGACCCAAGACCCGAGGCCCAGCTAAGACCGAGACCTGAGAGCCGAGGCCCAGCCAAGACCGAGACCTGAGACCCAAGGCCCAGCTGAGACCGAGACCCAAGGCCCAGCCAAGACCAAGACCCGAGGCCCAGCCAAGACCAAGACCCAAGGCCTGAGACCTGAGGCCCAAGACCCTAGCCAAAACCCTTTGCCTTGTAGCAGCCTTTGTAAGAATGGTAGCCTGGTAGCCACCTTTTCAAGGATGGCAGCCCTACAGCCACCTATGCAAGGAAGAGGTAGTCTTGTAGATCTTTTGCAACCATCACTACTTACTATCCTTGCATTGATGCATTGATGACTATAATATATATATCAAAAATATCAAAAATTAATCACACTTGTTATAG
>QLPI01001933.1:0-20544 GCA_003314275.1 Chroogomphus rutilus | reverse complement strand
GACCGAGACCCAAGACCCAAGGCCCAGCTGAGACCAAGACCTGAGACCCAAGGCCCAGCTGAGACCGAGACCCAAGACCCAAGGCCCAGTGATACTCAGAGAACTTGGGACATTCGTGAATACACATTTATTGCACTGGTTTGAGTGCCTGAGTGCGTTCGGAGAGCTTGGATCTGGTCTGAGGTCGCTTAGCATGGCAAAAGAAGCCAACTCGGTTAGTAATCTACATGGTAGAGGAGTTTAGCTCATCATTTCCCCAGAAATATTCCAAGATTGATACTCACCACGGGTTGTTACTCGAGGATGCTCGTCGCTACCTGCAGATGGCGGTTGAGCTTATGGAAGATCACTGCCTGAACACATATGGCTCAGCGCTTGCATGGATCCCTCAACGAGCACCAATAAGGCATCACTATTCAACATTGTTTAGTAACTTACCTAGAGTAGTGGTGGGTATCGGTGAGTCGTGGGGATCATTTGAGCATGTCATGACGCACCCTTCATCTGTATCCTCCATTGCATTCTCGCCAGAGGGAACACGTTTGGTGTCTGGGTGTGACGACTCTTCAGTTTGCATCTGGAGTGCTACTACAGGGGAGATTGAGCGCATACTGGTGGGGCATTCAAATGCAGTGTTATCCGTTGCCTTCTCGCCCGATGGGACACAGATTGTTTCTAGTTCAGGTTCTGTCTCATTTCCAATTTGGAATGTCAGAACGGGGGAGGTGGAGCATATTTTCCGGGGACATTCACGGTGGGTCCACATGGTTGCCTTCTCCCCTGATGGAACAAGTGTTGTCTCTGGCTCTGCGGACACCACTGCTCGTGTCTGGGATGTCACCACCGGGGAGACAAAGCGCATACAAGTACTTCCTTCGCAGGTGTGGTGTGTTGCGTTCTCTCCTGACGGGAAACATGTTGTATCAGGGTTGGCTGACGGTACTGTTTGCATTTGGGATGCCACTACGGAGACAGTTGAGCATATACTCAAGGGCCATTCACGTATAGTGCGCTCGGTTGCCTTCTCACATGATGGGATGCGTCTAGTGTCAGGCTCTCATGACAACTCAGTCCGTATTTGGAATACGGATAGCTGCACATTAGAACGCATACTGGATGGACATTCAGGTCGGGTGTTCTCTGTTGCATTCTCTCCAGACGGTGCACGCATCGTGTCTGGATCGGACGATCATTCTGTCCGTATTTGGCACGTAGCTTTGGGGGAAACAGAGCGTGTGCTCAAACATGCGAGTGGTGTGTTGTCTGTCGCATTCTCGCTTGATGGGAAATACGCGGCATCTGCCGCGTATGATAGCACAGTCCGGATTTGGGATGTGACGAGCACCGTTGGGAGGGTGGATCGGCGGTCATTCTCACGTGACAGTGCACGCATATTATCTGGTTCGCGCGCGACGATAGCCCGTATCTGGAAGGCGATCAGGCGGAAGAGAGACCAGGCACTCCAGGGACATTCGGACAGGGTGCGTTCAATTGCATTCTCACCTGATGGCACACGAGTCGTGTCTGGGTCAGCCGACCACACCGTCCGAGTCTGGAATGCCACTACTGGAGAGATAGAACATGTACTCGAGGATCATTCGGATTCTGTCAACTTCGTTGCTTTCTCGCCTAATGGGAATTACATCGCCTCTGGATCATCCGACTATTCAGTTATTCTCTGGAAGACAGTTACCGGAAAGATAAAGCGCAAACTCACGGGACATTCAGGTTGGGTTAAATCTGTTGCATTCTCTCCTGATGGCAGACATGTAGCGTCGGGTGGTCACGACGGCACTGTCCGGATATGGATTGCATCTCAAGAGAAAGTAGAGCATACACTCGCTTGCCATTCATGGTCGGTGGACTCCGTTGCCTTCTCTTACGATGGATCGCGCCTCGTGTCTGGCTCGCCAGATCACTCGGTCCAGGTTTGGAATGCGACTACCGGAGCGATAGAGCATACACTCGGGACACATTCATGGGCGACTTCCGTTGCGTTCTCATCTGATGGCACGCACGCCGTGTCTGGCTCGTTGAACTTCTCAGTCCGTATATGGGACACTACCAGTGGCGATTCAACACTGCTAAAAGAACATGAAGCCTTCCAATTCCCAGATGGAAGCAGAGTCACCAATGTCCTCGATGGTCACTTTCATATCTTCCCTCCTGGGGAGCCGCAGATCTTCATCTCACCCAGTAAGGACTGGATTCTCACCCATTCACCACTGCAATCTTGCTGGATTCCCCGTGAATTCCGCACTTTCCATATACTTTCCCTCTCCAAGTCTAAAGTGTGCTTGGGATATGATTCAGGTCGCATTATCATAGTTGATCTCATGCCTATGCATCACTAGTGTAACTAACTATACCAGTGTCTTCTTTCTGAGATTGCAGCCTCATAGTCTTGCAATGCTAGCAATTGAGACAGCAGTGGTTATCAAATCCAAAAGGAGGTTCTTTCATAGGATAACTGCTGCCTATGTTTGCTTCCAGACTTCCCAATCTTGTGACTGAACAGGCGGTATAATTAGCCATAGCTGGACTAATGGAGGTATCAACCCACAACATCTCACATATGTCTTTTTGTATATAGATGATGTCCTATTTGACTCTGATTATGCCTGCCGCTATGCTGCAAGTGACACCTGAGACCATCTTAGTATTGCATTCTGTGATTATATTGCCTTAATACTTCTCATTTCAGGTTGGTCAGATGATCAGTGTTGCCCTCACCTGTCAAGTCCATGTACCGAGACCCATCCGCCGGCAGTGCCGACCAAGCAATTATCCTATATCCACAACCAAGTGCCCGCATCGCATGCATAACACTTGGTGCGCCGGTCTCAGCTCGGCACATCTGCCATCCACACTCCTTGGTCTGTTTCACCTCGGGACTTCCTGTCCTTGTATTATCCTCAGACACAACCCCATTGTTTAATACTCGGCCACTCCCTATTGTCCCATCTTGAGTCACGATTCTATTACCCTGTCTTTTATTGTTCTATCCCTGCTTTGCATTCCTTGTTCTAATTTTATTCGTTGTGGACAATAACCACATGCTCTGCATACCTTGTTGTCCCACATTCCTTATTCCACATGTCACTTCTTAACCTATATAAGTAGGACATGCATGTACATATTTCCTCATTCTGGGTATCAACTAGGCTTAGGCCCTTCTACTTTCTTCTCTTCTGTTAAGTCCTCGACTCAGGCTGGCATCATCAGCATCCCCCCGAGTATCTGTCTGTTGCAAATACAGTGGCATGCACGGCAAGTAGGGCGCAATGCACGAGTACATTGAAGCCAATGCCACTACTCTTGGCCTGCAGGACTTGGCCATAGTCCACCTAACCTTTTGCCAACACCCCTCGGCAGTACTGAAGTCCGTCAGTACCCGACGCTTGACAGTATACCCAGAATCAAACTACTTTCCATGCACTCATGGTTTACGAATATGGTCTTTCAAGACACCCTTTTAATGATCTTTCTATCTTCTTGTTCGGAACTGGGTTCCTCAGTAACCCTTTCTAACTGTTTTGAATCAGGATCTGCTCACAGCCTCATCGGATCGTCTTACTCTTGTAAATATATCCAACAAGATGAATCCACGCTCAGCATTTTCGAACCAATATCAGTATAGATTTGGACACCATCCCTTTCTGCCAACCGGGAGGCAACGCCCCACCCTCGGCACTCTGTCCAGCATGCTTGATCAATCAGCATCAGCTCACAGACCAATTAAAATTTTGTTTATGATTTCGACCTTTCCTGATCTAGTATTTCTTGCTAACAAGCACAGATACATCTACTAGATTTTCTGTCTGGACAACCTCAGTCCACCCATCCGTCCGTCATGTATTAGATCCGTCGGTCAGCAATATTCGGGCACAACTTGCTCACCCGCTATAATCCTTTGATTAACAGGGTATTGGGCAGTATTATAATCCGTCAAGCTACGAACGTTTTTAGGTGCATCCCAATGGCCTAGGTCCAGGTGGCATTTGCCACTCTTCCAAAAGCCTCACCCAGGATCCTGTTCCGTCACTAGAAGCTTCGCCAATAGCCCTAGTCAATGCAACTGCCTTGTGCATGCTTGTATACCAGAATGGCTAGCAAGTTTCTTGGCAGGGACCTCTCAGTCAATGTTGTCATTCGGCACATTTGGCCAAGGTCTCACCCATCCATCCCCATCTGTTTCTGTTCTTTCACTCCGTACATGCGCATCATATGCCCATACAACCCTTTTCCATTCTTCTCGGCTAGAGGCCAACACTTTTAGTAGACGGTGGGACGTCTACCTAAAAGGGGGGGTGGCGACCAGCTAGAAACCTTTTCAAACTGCACTAACTCCCCTCCTAAAGATGTCCTTCTCCCGAAAACCCCCTCCGTCCATCATCTTCTGTCCTGTTCTCCTCTCCCTCCATTCCATTCCATCACCTATCACATCCCCTTCTCCCCCGATCCTTTCTCCAGCCACTCAGCCACTCCCCTATATGATCCCAACATTCCACTCACAACCCTACGATCCTTCCTAATCCTGAAAAAATATCCCCTCAGTCCACCTTCAACCTCTAATCCCTCCTTCATCCATCCCAGTCCATCCGTCACCCTCTTCTCCCATCAATATAAAACAACCGATCTGCCGAACACCTCAGCATTTCCAACTTGTTGTATTTTTCCTTAATTTCTTTCACTTTTCTTCCTTCAAAAAAAAAAATTATACAATATTCATTATTTTTCTAATCTATTTTTACATATTCATCCTCATTTCTCTCCTCCTCTTCCTTCCTCCCCTGCTCTTCCTTCCTCTCCTCATCCTGCAAAGCATTCCTCAACTCCTCCAATTGCAGGATTGCGGACAAGTCAGGCTCCCTCTCAAGAAGGAGCCACATCGCGTCCTCCATACGACGCAACCTCCCCTCTATCCGTCCAAGTCTGTCCGTCCCATCTGTCCTCCCCGTCTTCCTTATCCGCTTCCGTCCCAACCCCCCAGCCAGCGGTACCTCTGCGGTAGCTCTCCCGCTCAGCCGCTGGGTACAGGCCCATCTCAGCCTCTTACTCGGAGGTCCCACCTCCGCATCAGCCCCTATACCCTCCCAATTTTGAACCCTTTTGTCCCATGTTAACTTGTTTTCATGATAAAAAGAAAAATATCAGTAAAAGAAAAGGAGTAATCATGCGACCACTCACCTGTGCATCTCCTTTCCCACTCATACTCAGCCCTGCACTGGGCCCCGCCGATGCACTCCTACCCTTTTTCTGCCCACAAATCTTCAGGGCCACCGAGGTTCTAGGAACTTCTGTCCACCCGGCCATTTCGGCCCATTGGGATACGGTCTCTGGATCATCTTCCATGTAGTCTGAAGACTCCCAAATTGCCACGGTTAGTCTTCCGATGGCAATTTCTGTTGGGTGCAAACTTGCATCTCACCTCTGAGAGACCAATCTCAATATATTGTATTTATATATCGATTTTGGTATCACTCTGTGCGCTTTTAAATTCTAAAATTCCCTCTCATTTATTTGTATTTTTACCCTCAATATTGAGGGAGCTATTCATTTTCTACTATGTATGCTACTTACGGGCGCTTACCCACGCACAACATGACGTGCATGGCCAGCTCCCTGGATTTGGAACCGGCAGCCTGGCTCAAACCTTCGATAGGGTCAAGGGCTGGTTGCAGGGTATATGCAGGTGAAACACAACCCGCGCAAAGCCTCCCTCCTCAGTTATTGACTATACTGAGGAGGTGAGTTGTATAGTATATTGTACAAGCCTTTAAGGCTAATTTTCTTTTTATTCTTTTTTTAAGATAAATTAAATAGGTATATTTTCCGAATATACACTCAGTTATTGACTATACTGAGGAGATAAATTAAATAGCTGCCTAAAGAATTCTTCAATCCTACTGTAACTTGCTCATAATCTCATCAATTTCTTCATCGGGCTCCGTTTTGTCCACCCCTGCTGTAGCGACCTCCTCCACCTCCCCTGCTAAAACACCCTCCCCATCTGCACTATTCGAAGTTTCCTTGGGGTCCTGCAAATCGTGCCCCACACTTTGTATTGATGCTGGATCGCGTTCACAGATAACCCATTTTCTGTCATTTCCCCATTCAACAGTGTCAGTCTCGGCGTGCATTTTGTTCCAAGTGTTTTGATGGTGACGAGTGGGGATACGTGGTTGGTCGATGAGAAGTCCGGAAACTTCCCACACTATCCGCAAAATTATGTTTAGGCGTTCCGAATCTTACTTTTAATTTCCGGCTTCAGGGGTTCAGCCGCTAAGGGGGGGATACTGTCAAGTCCACGTACCGAGACCCATCCACCGGCAGTGCCGACTGAGCAATCATCCTATATCCACGACCAAGTGCCTGCATCGCATGCATAATACTTGGTGCGCTGGTCTCGGCTCGGCACATCTGCCATCCACACTCCTTGGTCCGTTTCACCTCGGGACTTCCTGTCCTTGTATTATCCTTGGACACGACCCCATTGTTTTATACTCGGCCACTCCCTATTGTCCCATCTTGAGTTACGATTCTATTATCCTGTCTTTTATTGTTCTATCCCCGCTTTGCATTCCTTGTTCTAATTTTATTCGTTGTGGACAATAACCACATGCTCTGCATACCTTGTTGTCCCACATTCCTTATTCCACATGTCGCTTCTTAACCTATATAAGTAGGACATGTATGTACATATTTCCTCATTCTGGGTATCAACTAGGCTTAGGCCCTTCTACCTTCTTCTCTTCTGTTAAGTCCTCGACTTGGGCTGGCATCATCAGCATCCCCCCGAGTATCTGTCTGTTGCAAATACAGTGGCATGCACGGCAAGTAGGGTGCAACGCACGAGTACGTTGAAGCCAATGCCACTACTCTTGGCCTGCAGGACTTGGCCATAGTCCGCTCGACCTTTCGTCAACACCCCTTGGCAGTACCAAAGTCCGTCAGTACCTGACGCTTGACATCACCAATCCTTTAGGATACCTAGAAAATGTAAGCCTTGATGATAGCCAGGCTCAGCTTTAATAGCAAATATCTTTAAGAGAAGGCTTTCCAAGCTATTTCAGAGACCCTTCATTTGAAGTATTTTATAATCCATGTACTTCTCTTTTTTTTCCAATTTTTTTTGTCTTTTGGGGCAATGTCCTATGTAAGATGAGGTGTACATTGTGTCAGTCACAATTTAATATCTGTCTGCCCTTTGTTTCTCAGTCTCTACTTGTGCTCCTTAGGTGAGGCCCTGGGCTTGTCTGTGCCTGAGTGGGAAGGGGGTGATGTTTTCATGTCTCTCCTGTGTCACTTTCTGCTCCTAATGTCAGTTCCTGCCCTTGCATGTCTCTCCCATTAGAGTTATATCACCATGTATTTCTTTGAATCTCCCTGTGCCCTGAATGTATCTGAACACAGGCTTTATTATGGAATGGCATAAGTCATGCATAGGTCAATGTGGGTGATCTGCACCCAATCCATGGGAAACCCAAACCCATTAACCCATGGATCAACAGGTGTTAGATCCATGCCACACTTGTATGCAGCGGTGTGTGTGTATCATATATGTGCATGTACAGTGCATATGGTGTGTGTGCAGCACTTGCATGTATAGTGCATTTGTATCATACGTGTACACATATGCCACATGCATGTCGTACATATACAAATCACACCATAGGTTGGGCTAGGTTGTGGGTGCTCTTGGCTTGACCTGCACCTGCACCCAAGGATACCTGACCTGGTGACCTGTGTAGGTTTGTGTCAAGCTTCGGGTACTGACAGACTTTGGTACTGCCGAGGGGTGTTGTCGAAGGGTCGGGCGGACTATGGCCAAGTCCTGCAGGCCAAGAGTAGTGGTGTTAGCTTCAACGTACTTGTGCGTTGCACCCTACTTGCTGTGCATGCCACTGGTTTTGCAACAGACAGGTACTTGGGAGGATGCTGGTGATGCCAGCCTGAGTTGAGGACTTTACAGAGGAGAAGAAGGTAGAAGGGCCTAAGCCTAGTTGATACCCAGAATGAGAAAATATGTACATGCATGTCCTACTTATATAGGTTAAGAAGCGACATGTGGAAGAGACAACAAGGTATGCAGAGCATGTGGTTATTGTCATCAACAGATAAAATTAGAATGAAGGGATGCAAAATGGGGTAAAACAATAAGGGATAAGATGATAGAGATGTAGCCAAGGATAGGACAATAGGGAGTGGCCGAGTATAAAACAATGGAGTCGTGACCAAGGATAATACAAGGACAGGAGGTCCCGAGGGGAGACAGACCGAAGGGTGAAGACAAGGAGTGTGGATGGTGGATGTGCCAAGCCAAGACCGGCATACCAAGGGTTATGCATGCAGTGTGGACACTTGGTCATGGATATAGGATGGCTGCTCGGTCGGCACTGCCAAATAATCAGGACCTCAGTACGTATACTTGACAGTTGGCCCAACTCATGCCATTCCCTAGGCTTCATTGCCTTTGGCCTGGCTAGCAAGACTATTGTCAAGTTGCTTCTCTGCACAAGTCTTTGGTCAACTCTTCCCTCTGTTTCATGTAGCTTGGGCATCTAAACAGGTAGTGGTGGACTGATTCATCAACTCTTTTGCATGCAGGGTACTTCAATAATGTTCTTTGTACCCAGTGCAGTTGCCACTGCATGGGCCATCATGCCTGCATTAGTTAAAAAGGATGACCTGATATTCCCCACTCCTATGCCACTTCCCAACATAGAAGGCCCCATGCTGAAACAATATAGCTCTGTGTAAGATATGCATCACACCATGCAGCTCGTGCAGTACAACTGCTATGACTTGCTGGCACACCCACAGCCTCACCTTCATCCAGCAACCTCAAGGTGGCACCCCAACGATTGTTCACCACTGTTGCTGCTGACTCATGGCCTTGTTTGTGTTCAGGTCCTCAAGGCAGCACCCCCACAGTCAGTCCCCATTGCCATGACCACTCTGATCCATGCCCATCATTCTCATCTAGCAAGCTCATGTCATTGCCCACTGCTGCTGACTCTGTGAATTCCCCAAAGGGTTACCTGAGCCACATTTATCATGTAGCACCATCCCCAATAATGTGAACTCTTAAGCGATATGAAAGATCCCCACATGTTATGGCTCATGCCCTCCAAATAAACCTATTTAGTTCCTGCAACTGTCTGCACACTTTCTGGGAGTTTTCCAACCATAATATCAGGCACAGGCCCCTCGACCACTTTTCTGCAATTCCATCATAACAATCTGAAGTTCTGCAATCCTGAATCCCTACAATTCCATAAGTCAAGTTCTGCTCTTATGGTAAGTGAGTCGAAGGATTACTGTGTACCTAACCCCCTTGTTCTTCTGTTTCTATTGACCCCTTGTATTTCTCATCTCCCCTTGTCTTTAGACTGAACAGTAGATAATACAAGGAATAGTTGCATGTTATCAAGTCCACGATACCAAGTCCTGGTTCCCTCGGCAATACCGACCGACTGACCCTCACCCATATCATCCCTCACTATCATGCGGTCTCGGCTCAGCACATCCAGAAACATTATCTGGACCACCCCTCTCATCCCAACCCCTCTATCCCCTACTATTCTCTCATTTCCCATCCATTCCCTTTGTCAGGCTTTGGGAATGCTGAGAGGTCAGGCGTGTAGCGGCCAAGTCCTGCAGGCCAGTCGGGGTGGCTTTGGCTTTAATGTACTCATGTGTTGCACCCTACTTGCCGTGCATGCCACCGATTTGGAACAGAGGAGGTACTCTGGGGGTGCCAAAGTGCTGGCCTGAGTAGAGGACTTTACAGAGGATAGGGAAGGTAAGGGGCCTAAGCCTAGTGTTAGGATTCGGTAACTGTCAAGTCCACGTACCGAGACCCATCCGCCGGCAGTGCTGACCGAGCAATCATCCTATATCCACGACCAAGTGCCCGTGTCACATGCATAACACTTGGTGCGCCGGTCCCGGCTCGGCACATCCGCCATTCACACTCCTCGGTCTGTTTCACCTTGGAACTTCCTGTCCTTGTATTATCCTCGGACACGACCCCATTGTTTTATACTCAGCCACTCCCTATTGTTCCATCTTGAGTCACGATCCTATTATCCTGTCTTTTATTGTTCTATCCCCGCTTTGCATTCCTTGTTCTAATTTTGTTCATTGTGGACAATGACCACATGCTTTGCATATCTTGTTGTCCCACATTCCTTATTCCACATGTCACTTTTTAACCTATATAAGTAGGACATGGATGTACATACTTCCTCATTCTGGGTATCGACTAGGCTTAGGCCCTTCTACCTTCTTCTCTTCTGTTAAGTCCTCGACTCGGGTCGGCATCCTCAGCATCCCCCCGAGTATCTGTCTGTTGCAAATACAGTGGCACGCACGGCAAGTAGGGCACAACACACGAGTACGTTGAAGCCAATGCCACTACTCTTGGCCTGCAGGACTTGGCCATAGTCTGCCCGACCTTTCGACAACACCCCTCGGCAGTACCGAAGTCCGTCAGTACCCGACGCTTGACAGTAACGCCGAAATATCAGTTAAGTCCTGCAAACTGTTCTAGAGTGGCTAGGTTTCAACATGCTCGTGCGTTGCGCCCTGCTATTCCATGCGCGCCACTAATTTGGACAGTAAGAAGTCTCGTGATGGTGCCGAGGGCATTGGCTTGAACAAAGGACTTTAGATGAGGGAGATGGGCAAGGGGGTGCGAACCGATTTGATATTCTGAGTGAGGAACCATCTACATACATCCCACTACTTATATAGGTTAAGAAGCAAGATGTGGAAAAGGGTGGCATAAGGAATGGAAAACAATAAGATATGAAAAACCACATGGAGGCATTGTCCACAGTGATTAGAAATAGAATAAGGAATGTAAGCGGAATTAGAATAATGGAGTATGGCTGAGAATAAGATAATGAAGCGGTGGGTGAGAATAGAACAATAGAGGACGACCAAAGATAAAACAATAGGCAGTGGCCAGGATAATGAGTGGCCGTCATATGTTCAGGGGAACGGGTGAAGGGATGGAAGGATAGTGAAGGACGAGATGGATAGGATAGAAGAAGAAGCCTAGACAGTGTACCGGATGTACTGAGCCGAGCCCATGTGATAGTGAGAATAATATGGGTAGAGGACGGGTGGTTGGTCGGTATTACTGAGTGTACTGGAGCTCAGTATCAAGGTCTTGACATCTAGTTAATATCCAGAATGAGGAAATATGTACATGCATGCCCTACTTATATAGGTTTAAGAAGCAACATGTGGAAAATAAGGATTCTCTCATAACGGAGCGTGAGGAGTGTGTCATAAACAAAGAGTGCTATTTCAAATAGTGAGATCACAACGAGGTCCACATAAAATTACTACTGAGCTTACTCAACGCAGCAATCATAGAATATTTGTCAGCCAAACTGTCCAGATCATAAATTTCGTCGAAACCGAACAGTTTAGGGTACTCACAAATCTGTCTCCTGCTGGATTAAGGCTCGATTACTCCCTTGGGAGGACATCTGGTGAGTGAATGTTGAGAAGGACTGGATCGTGTGTTGGAATGAGACGCTGATGGATACAGCCAAAATGTGGAAGGTTTATGAGAGTCATGGCTGGTTAAATGGAAAATATGTTTTTGAAACCAAGGTAGTATCTCTGCTACGAATTCGCTTGATCGTAAATGATATGTAGAGACAGCAGCACGATAGAGGTGATTCATGAAACATGATATCAAGTACTTGAAATAGCCTTACAACCAACAGCGATTCTTCTGCCTCCTGTGAGAGCTCCGATCTCAATCCAACAAACTTAAACCATCTTCGGGAACAGGTTATTGTAAGAATTCAGCATAGGATTCCCTGAATGTGTACCGTGTACCGAGGCATCCTCAACAAAAAGTGAACCATCAGATGGTGCGAGAAGCTTGAACCGTCTGCTACTAACAAACCAGTGGCACTCAATCGGTAGCCATAGCCGCATACCTGAGTTCACCGGTCAATTCAACTCACCTCATCCTAGTGGTTCGTGATAGATGTCTGAAGGAGTAAGTCAAACAACAGTTTCATCATTCGGTGGCACATCACCACGCTGGTTTTAAGTAACTTCTCCATGCTATGGTTAATCTTGGTCCGACTGACTATACATGTGTTCTAGGCACATAGTTTATATATCTCATTCTCTTGACCGGAGCTGAGGCATGCACTTACCTCAAGCAACTCGCGCCGCGCGATATGGCACATTTTGTTGGGGATTAGAGGAAAGAGTTGATACAGGTCGAGCGATTCCTCTGTTGGTTTTCTCCAATGGGGTGTTCTCGAAAGAGATTTGAGGTTGTTTTCTTGCATGAGGTTAGGGATTGGAACTTAGTAACGATGCGGAAGTTCCTGTTCTTGCTGGATTTACGCAGGATTCGAAACGTGCCGAGTGCGATGAATGCTTTCTTGGGTGTCGACGTGGCAAGGTGCGAGTGCATGCAACAAGCGGGAGGGTCAAAGTGAGCTAGGGCGGGTACAGCGGAGGGGTCTGAGGTTGCTGGAGATGGCACCCCTGGTGGTCAAGGTCCGAACGGTCCAGAATGCGATTTAGCCGAGGCGAGTGCCTCGCGCGCACCATCATGACCTCTGTCAATGGGCAAAGCGGCGTTTTCACGGGGGTGGTTCAAGGTCTTGTCCTGGTGCTGCAAGACTGTAGCGCTTTTCGACGCCCTTTTCGATGTGCGCCGGGTGGAGGCTCCTCCACTCACCCAGCAGGCTCTCGCCCAGGCCCAACACCGCACTATGTGTCTGATTCGCGCTCGTGTGCTCGTGTCGACCAAACCCACGGTATCTTCTCGGGTGAGCGTACTATCGAGAAAATTTGGCCTATCGAAAACCAATGTGGTCACGTGCCCACTGATTGATGAAACTATCGTTTAATTTACTCTGTCAGACATCTATCACAAACCACTAGGATGAGATGATTCAAATTGACTAGTGAACACTGGTTTGTGGCCATCGCTACGGATTGAGCGTCACTTGTTCGTTGGTAAGAGGCGGTTCAAGTTTCTTGCACCGTCTGATGTGCCACTTTTGGTTGAGCGTCAGGGGTCGCAGTGACATGGAAGCGTGTGTTTGACAATTGACAAAACTGTGTCGTGGTTAATAGTGAGTCTCATAATCGATTCCCGCGGCCTTGGGACATCGCAGAACTCACCATATATATTCGCAAGCGATGGCGGCGGCGGCGATGATACGCGTGTTGAAGTCTGTACAGGATTAGCTCAGTAGATGTGGGTAAACGACTTAGATTAGTATCTACCTATACAGGATTAGCTGTACAACACGATATGTAAGTTACATGAATAAATGAGAATGTAGTATGTCTCAGTCGATGTGGGTAATGACATAGGGATAGAAACCTTTCTATGTGTTGAGACGAGAGATAGAGTGTTAGAACCAAGCAATATTTGAGTCATTTCATGAATATATTCACCACCAAAAGTCCAATATCTCGCCCAATCATTCCCCAATCAAGGCACAACTCTGCATCAAGTTTCCATACATCATAAGGTACCTACACAAATATTCTCATGAATCTAGGAGTGGGTTTTGCACAACACTATCTACCCAGCCCCATACCTGGCCCCAAGGGGCATCTGACCTCATTTGGGCATGTTGGATAGGACATATATTGGCATGTTCTTTTTCATTCAATTTATTTTCAATTAGATTCTATTTTCATATTTTCCCCTGTGAAGTTTTCCCCCATTCCGTTTTGCCCATATATATGGGGATGTACCACACATATGGCCACATTAGGCTGGCTTCTATCTTCACTCTGTGAAGTTTTCAACATTACAAATCATCTTCCATCCTATATAAAATACCAAAAACTTATAGTAGAAACAAGCAATTATAATCGTAGTTTTTTTTCCCCATACCACTAGCCATTAGGCTACACTTAAAAAACCATCACTTGCACTGAACCAAAGGTTAAGTGCTGAGTATACACTTTCCTAATCAGGACTAAAACACCAGGAAATTGTTGTACAACATACCTGAGGCTACAGTTGGGTTCCCAATATTATATACTATTTTTCTATATCACCACCCATCATATTTACCTTGTGGGAGAACTACAAATCTCTAAACCAGCACTTTGGCACCTAGGCTGGTTTCCTGGAACAGCACCTAAGTAGAGGCAAAACCCAGGACTCAGCTCCCAGTAGAACAGCTATAGAACAAGATTTTCCAAATCAATAAATATAGATAAAATCACAAAAAAAAACTATAGAAATATTCTTCTATTTGTCCAACCGACTCTCCAATATTATAGCACAGGAAAACCTTACAGAAACCTAGTGTGCCACCTTCAACTACAGAGAGGACAGGGGAGCAAGAAAGAATTAGAAAAGTATATAAGGTTGGGAGCATAAGAGAGTGCATGTATGTGGGTTAAAGGAGTCAGGGGACATGATTGGACACAAGGAAGCTTCAGAATACACAAAAGTAGTAATAGGATGAATGGAAAAGTACATACCATTGTAAACATATGCATGTGTAGAAGTGGCAGGTTGAGCCTACATGCTAGGCACCCATAGAGAGGAGAGAGATACAAGGGCCGAGAGGATAGCAGATGCACCCAGAGCAGGGTCTTTGGGGTGGAAATAAGCTGGAGGACACATGGGATTAGAGAGAGAGACATCACTCATGCATTGGGAAGAGGAAGGAGACATATCTGGGGCACATATATGTAGGTGATGCAGACTTACCAGCAGAGAAATGGGGCACAACACTGAAACAGGAGTCAAGAAGGTGATAAGAAGCATGGAGGAGGATTTTCCCACTTAGTTAGGCCATAGGAACAGGGTGGATGAGAATAGACTGAAACATGGCTACCCACATCAGGTTGACCGCATGTGGACACCACCTCAGGATAGTTATACAAGGACTCACACATGAGACATAGGTTCTCTATAAGAGACAAATAGCTAGAAACTAATAAAGTTTCACACTCAAAGAACACTGTCTCATGTCATAATCGATGAAGTTTTGGGGTTACTTGTGATACCATACCAGGTTACCATTATTGTCATCATTGCTCATGTCCCCAGACCAAGTGGAAATACCCGTCAGTGAGCTGCCATGGCCACGGTTGTCATACCTGCCACATGAAGATACGCATGTTGGCGTGAGGGGTTATGGTGGATGGTGTGGATAGTATCTAAATCGGCCAATGGAGGGAGAATGGTGGGTAGCCGGGGGCCTTGGAACATTAGAATGTCATTGAGCTGGTTGCGCATGTCTGCAGAGTTTCCTGGTCCGAGACCATGTGCTGTATGGTACAGTATAGTGGAGGATGCAGCAGAGTGTGGAGTTTCTCCTGAGGAAGTGGGCATCATCATTGTTGTCATCGGAGTTGAGGCGGTAGCAGGAGACATTTGCACAGTCCTTGTCCATGTAGTTGGTTGTGATGTTGGTTCTGAGACAGCGGCAGCATTGCTTGTGTTCGCACGTACACGGTCCCCCCATGCATGATCCCCACCCTGCTGCCCACGGTCTTGTTGATCACCCGAGGTCCCCCCCATGCTGTCACCTTCCCCTTCACCCTCCTCATCCCTGGAACTCTACCAGAACCGATGACCTTCTGCCCATGCATGACTCTGACACCCCTTCCCACAATATTTGGCCTTCCTGTACCATCTGCATTTTGCAAAGTCATGTGGGGCACTTTCCCACTTGTCACACAGCATGTTCGCATACTGCCGGATCCCGCCATGGCTCTTATCCTTGTTAGAACCAATGGAATTTCTGAGTCATTATACATATTTTCCTATTCACTTCAATACTAAAACCCAAATAACTCCCCCAATTCTATTCCCCTCAAAGTGAAACTTCTTACAGGCTTTACAGATGATATAAAGGACCTACAAGAATATTCTCAAGATTTTAGGGACAGTTTTGGACAAATACCACCTACATGGCCTGGTGCCTGACCCAAGGATCAAACTACTCTTCAGGGATGATGGAAGGGATATCATTGATGGGCAAGCAGTTTTGATAATGAATCTTTCCTTTGAAATCTTTCTATCTTCTTCCAGGGTACAACCCAAATCTTTTCTTTGCCCAGATACCCACGTTCCATCACACACCTGGCCGTATCAGAAGGGCCTCCGGTCATATGCCGATAAATTTTCATGTATAGCCTTTTCTTTTCTTATAAGTACCTAGATGTATCTAGCAAAACACAACTGAAGTAGAATTTACCTTCCTACACCCCTGCTCTCACTAAATCTCGAGATAATGTCAAAACTCCCTTCCACACTAAACCAAAGGTTAAGTGCTGGACATCACACTTTCCTATCCCAGATGAAAACACTAGATGCTGGTCATACCAATACCTGGATCGACAGTTGAGTTCCCAATACCAAATACTCTTTTTATATATCACCATCTATTATTTCTACTTTGTGGGAGAACCACAATTCCATAAACTGGCACTTTGGTGCCCAGGCCAGTTTCCTGGAATGGTGCCTAAGTGGAGGCCAAACCTGGGGCTCAGCTCCCAGTAGAATTGCCATATAGCAATATTTTCCTTCACAATAAATATAGATAAAATAACCAAGAAATCTCCAGGAATATTCCCCTATTTATACAGCTGGCAATTCAATATTATACCCCAGGAAAACCCCACAGAGAACTAATCTGCCACACCAAACTATAGTCCTTGCCGCAAGCATTGCACGTGATGACACCAGCCCAGTATGTGATTTCCTGGGGAAGAAGTGGTGGTGGGGAGGGAAGATTATCATCAGCTTAGAGAAGGAGAGCATATGGAGAAACCTAGCATAGTACTCTTGTAAAGAAAATGGCATCCCTATCCTTGAATAATAAATGTTGAAACAGCAGGGAGTCCTAACACAACTTACCTGCCAAAGCAGGGCGATTGGCAGGGTCACGGAATCATCGTTCCTACGGATGATTCGGCGAGCAGCCGACGAGTGATGTGTGCTATAGGTGTCTATATTGGCTTCAACATGTCACGTATGGATGAGGGTTAATACCAGCTTCGTATACTGTTTCATCTCGCCTGATGAAGGCAGCCGACACAAAGAAGATGGGAAGCAAAGCAAACCACACCAGGAGCATAGCAAGTCACAAATACATGACTGTGACTCCCAGGCTACACTCTGATGCTGTCGCTCAAAATAACCACCATCCCCAGTCTCACGAATGCTCAGACAAGCAAACAAAGAGCCTTAGCGCTTAAGATCCTAGCCGATTGTAGCTTTAAAGGGCATCTGCTGAATCAGTTCATTGCCACCATGATCATTCGTCACCTGGACGATGAAGACAATATGATCAGAAAAGCGGCTGCCGTTACGACCTGTAGACTTCTCTCCAGAGATCCAATCAGGTTCAGCACAGCCTGGATGCAAGACATCCTCACCTGCATATCAGATAACCTTTTTTTCTGTTTGATTTATTGACTCTGGTACGTACAATCATCTAACAGGTAAGGGATGTATATAACGGCTGCCAAAGATTCCAGCGTCCAACAAGCTACACCGGGGGTGTTAGACATCACCCAAATTTCAGGTCTCGAATACACACGCTTGTTATTAATGGCACATCACGACCAAGTAGTGGACAACCGGATTTTTGCTGTGAAAATCCTTGGATGTCTTCTTCTTCAGAAGACGTTAACTCGACTTGTTTTGGATTTGAAATGTGCAGTATCCTCATAAGTTTATTCGTTGCACATCTTCTAACAAAGAAATATTTGGAACAACAAAGACACCATATGCATTCTTGCCTCTCGGTTACAGTCTACTCATGCGGTAGTAGACCATAATCTTCTTGAGTCTCTTTCCGTGTTGCTTGACCTTGGTGACGATTCTGATCCCCAGTTGGCCATGCAGTTCTGGGTCAAAATTATCAGTGCCTGTTCTCCAACTCTAACATTAATTAATGTCAAATGAATCAAGTATGGGAACAGCCCAGAAGAACCTAGAGTAATCACAAAGTTTAGGAGAACAATAATATATTTTCAGCACTATATGATTTATTGGATTTATTGGATAGAAAATTAGGGCTGGACAGGATTAAGATCTACAATAACAACCTGGCCTGAGTCATATCCAAAACATGCTTTGGATTTAGAGAATGAATATGTGAAAAAACCACGAAGCTCCGGGGGGAAATAGCAAGGTACCAATGGAGAGTGTGTAAGAATCCAGTCCTTATTGAAAGATATGGACACAAGATGCTCCTCTGGGGAAACAATTTGAAATGCACCTAGGAAGATGTGGGTCACTCGGCTTCCGTCTGGCAATGCGATGGATGCGGATTCGGCCAATGGAGTCGATTCACCGGTGATGAAATTCCAGATACAAACTGAATCATGTATTGCACCCGAGACGACTTGCGTTCCACCAAACAAGAAGGCAATGGATGTCACCCAAGAGAAATCTCCCCCGAGTATATGCTCTGTTATCCCAATAGTTGTTGGGTGCAAACTAGCATCTCACCCCTGAGAGACCAACCTCAATATATTGTAATATTACATCGATTTCGGTATCATTCAGTGCGCTTTTGAACTCTTTATTTTTCTCAATTTTATTTGTATTTTTACCCTCATTATTGAGAGAGTTATTCGTGTTATACTATGTATGCTACTTACGGGCGCTTGTCCACGCATGACGCGACTAGCGTGGCCGGCTCCCTGGATTTGGAACTGGCAGCCTGGCTCAAACCTTCGATAGGGTCAAGGGCTGGCTGCAAGGTATATGCGGGTGAGACACAACCCGCGCAAAGCCTCCCTCCTCAGTTATTGACTATACTGAGGAGGTGAGTTGTATAATATTATGTACAAAGCCTCAGGGCTAATTTCTCTTTTATTTCTTTTGTAAGATAAATAAATTAGGTATATTTTCGAATATACATCTTAGTTATTGACTATACTGAGGAGATAAATAAATTAGCTGCCAAAAGAAATCTTCAATCCTACTGTATTTGCTCATAATCTCATCAAGGTTATGGGCCCCGCAGACCATACAGAGAAAGTCCCATTGACTATGGGAAGACTATCTACAGATGGATCAAATTGGTCTCTGTGGAGAACTCAACTCATGAGTTATTTCGAGTCCAAAAATCTATTGAAACATGTAGAAGGAAAAGCCGACAGACCACCTGATCCTCCCACTTATCCCAAGGCACATGTCCTCACAGATGATGAGGAGGCCAAGTTAGAGAAGGCTGAGGAGAGACTCGAAAAGTGGCTGGCTAGAGAGGGGCTCGTCAAGACTCAAATATTGGCATCCGTGTCAGAGTCACTAGCTTTAATGCTAGAAAAGAAAAAGAATGCAAAGGAGATCTGGGATACTCTGGTAACTGAGATGACGAAGAAACCAAAAATGGTTGTCACCAGCATCCAGAGACAGCTCCGGAACATGAAGTGCTCGGAGGATGATGATCTCAGAGAACACCTTGACAGGGCTCAAGATCTCTATGCAAGACTCAATGACATGGGAGCTAAAATCTCTGAAGAAGAATTTCTTGATTAAATATTATCCTCACTGCCACCTTCCTACGAATCAGTCATGAATGCCCTCACGACCTCTCTTGAAGAAGTCGGAAAGCCTTTGGATCCGGACAATATCATCCGGGTACTTAAATCACAATATGATAGGCGCAGGACATTATCCCTCACTCATGAGCATCAAGGATTCATGGGTACTGCAGATAAGAAGGCGCATATATGCACCAACTGCAAAAAGCCGGGACACACTGTTGAAATGTGTTAGGCTAAAGGCGGTGGCAGGGAAGGCCAAGGGCCAAGGCAGAAGAAAAGATCCAAGTTCAAAAAGATGAAAGGAAAAGGGAAAGGCAAGGCTAAAGCCAACGTAGCTGATGAAGATGAGTCTTCCGGAGGAGACGACGACGGATCTATGGCATTCATCAATTATGATTGCGCCGCCTTCATCAGGGACGGAACTGGCGACACTATTATCTTAGATACAGGAGCTAGTTCTCACATGACACCTCATAAAAACATGCTTGAGAACTACAGAAGCTTCCCTACACCACGTACGATTCGAGCAGCCAATCAAGGCAGCTTTGATGCATACGGAAGCGGTCAACTCAAGATAACTACTAGAGTGAGAGGGAAAGCAGTCACATTGACATTAAAAGAAACATTATATGCTCCTAAAATCGCCTTCACCCTTATTTCCATTGGTCGATGTGATGATGCCGGTAACCGGACAGAGTTTGCATCACAAAAATGCACTATAAAGAATTCGTCTGGCCATATTTTATTACAGGCACCTAAACTACACGGCCTATATCGTTTGGACAATCAGTCAACTCAACATTCCACTAAACTATGCTTAACTGCCATCGAGACACATCGCAGGCTAGGGCACATATCATATAAGACCCTTAAGCACCTGATGGATCGTGGCATGGTTTACAGCCTAGAGTTATCACAGGCTAGAGATAAATTCACCTGTGATGCGTGTATTAAAGCTAAGATTACACGCAAACCGCTCACAAAAGAATCAAGTGAGCGCTCAAA
>QLPI01001932.1:0-24764 GCA_003314275.1 Chroogomphus rutilus | reverse complement strand
CCTTGGAAAATCATTTTGTATCAAGGAGGTATCCTGTATCAAGGAGGTCTACTATACTGTACCAGGTTGATATCTAAAAGACGATGAGATAGGTGCTACATGCCATTACTTTTAATAATTCAAATTGAGTTGATATTCTGAATGGAGAATACATACATACAGGAGGATATGCTACCTATATAGTAAAAAAGATGGGGATAGATGACCATGGTATGGAACAGGGTAGCATAAGAAATGTAAACTAAAATAAAGAGACATGGAAACTGGACATATATGCCTGTGCATAACTGAGGTATACCAAAGTGAAGTGAAATGAACATAAAAGAATCAAGTGAACAAAAGTAGAATAAGGGATATGATACTGAGCTTCCTGTTTTCATATATGGTCATGCTCAATCTTGAGTGGTAGGAGGAAGCAGATGAGAAGAAGGAAGAGGAGTAAAAGAGGAAGAAGGCTGTGGATGAAAGCCAAAAAGCATACGTGTAGGAATAATAGTTTATGTGCATAAACTATTATTCTACCCTTGCCTAGGATTATTTCCACAGATATTCTATAAATCTGATTTAGTTCTTTTACTATGTTTTTGCATACCTTTTATGTTTTTAGCTGAGAAACCTTCCACTTCAGTAGAAGGGTTTGAGATTTACTGTTTGGAATAGACCTCTGTCAACAAGTCTTCGGACTTGTTGATTTGGTACTGGTCTTTGGACCAATGTACCTAAGAGTGCTTGCTGCACAAGATAATCCAGGGGATTATGGGTGAAAGTAAGTTTGATTGCTTTAATGCCATGGAATTAGTCTCTATTTATACTAATTCTATGCTGATCATGTAACTCCCTGATAAGGCAAGACTTTCCTGAAATTAGTGGAAGGGTGTGGAAAGGAATGGAAAGTCCTAGAAGCCTGTGGCAGTTACAAGTCACCCTGTAGTCATTAATGAGTCATCCTGTAGTCACTAATGAGTCATATTCCCACGGCTGGTAGTCTCATGACTGGTCAAGTCATGAAATATTAATAGTAAGTGAGCTGAGCTTCTGGCTGACCTTATGTGTGATAGTTATTACATAAACCCAGGAATTTGTTGTATAATTTAGTCTTGAGAGCTTGAACCAGCAGTTTGGTGCCATTTTCCATGTGTAAGTGTTTGGTGCCTGGCTGTGGGTCACTGTGGGTCCAAATAGAAATAAGCGAAAAATATAAGTGCATCTTGGAGGTTGTTCCTTGGGCTTGAAGAACTTGATAATTTAAGAGTTAATTACTTGGAGGTAATTCACTCTTAAATGGCCAGTGTTATGGACCGCAACTCAGACCACTCCCCAAACAACCTTTCCACAGTTCCAATCAGAAACCCATGACTTCCGATCCCAACTCTTTTTCTGTGACTCTAAAAATCAAGGTTCCACATGCAAACAAACTTAAGATTGTCACGTACCTCGTCCCCTTGTTTTCGCCCTTCCATTAGCCCCCTTGTATTTTCCTTCTCCCCTTGTCCTTACTCGGCACAAGATAGTACAAGGATAGATACATGTATATAAAACACTAGTCGACTGGACTATTTGCCAGTACAAATATCAATTTAGTTCTGCGTCATAGTTCCAATTCAGTTCCAGTAACTTTCTGACTTTCCGAAATTAGGGACAGACGATCGAGGAGGGCACAACACATAAGTTGAAGCCAGTCCCTGTGACCTCAAACCACTCGAACAACTAGTCAAACTACCTAATACCGAGAACAGTCCTAAGCCCCCGGTGCTTCCATCCTTCTGCACTTTCTGTCTGAACAGACCTCTGATTTCTGGACATCCAGAGAACGAGACCTTCCGGGAACCATTCAGAATTACTGGAAATAATCCTAGAAGCATCTAGCTAAGCACCTGATACATGATCTTAACAGCCAGCCAAAACATTATAATATTTTTTAGTAGTCCAGATGAGACTAATTTTAAGTTGGATTATTCCTTGGAGGAGAGGTTTGGACTCCTACATATTGAACCGGTTGAGAAGTGTCCAGACTTCAAGGGATAATCCCCTATTCCCTAACAGGTGGAGGAAGAGCAAGTTGTCCAGGTATTAGGAACTGTACACTGGCATGCCCAATCATATTCATTTCAGCCTGCTCAGCCTATCTCCACCCTCACTCACCTATTCAACTATACTGTCAAGTCTACAATACTGAGCTCCAGTTCACTCAGCAATACCGACCAACCGACCCTTACCCACATCATCCCTCACCAGTATGCGGTCTCAGCTCGGTACTATCAGGCTGTCAAACTTTGGTAATGCCAAGGATGCAGACGGGTAACAGCCAAGTCCTGCAGGCCAGAAGTAGTGGCTTTGGCTTCAACATACTCGTGCATTATGCCCTACTTGCCGTGCATGCCACCAATTTGGGACAGAGGAGGTACTTGGGGGGTGCCAAAGTGCTGGCCCAAGTAGAGGACTTTACAGAGGAGAGGGAAGGTAAGGGGCCTAAGCCAAGTCAATACCCAGAATAAGGAAGTATGTACATGCATGTCCTACTTATATAGGTTTAAGAAGTGACATGTGGAATAAGGAATGTGGGACAATAAGGTATGCAGAGCATGTGGGAGTATTGTCCACAATGAGTAAAATTAGAATGAAGAAATGTAAATGGGGATAGGACAATGGAAAATAGAATAATAGGAATGTGGCCAAGGATAGGACAATAGGGAGTGCCCAACTATAAAACAATAGGGTTGTGGCTGAGGATAAAACAAGGACAGGATGTCCCAAAGTGAGGCAGATTGAGGAATAAGGAGTAGGCATGGTGGGATTAATAGATGGTGAATGGCATAGAGTAGATGAGGGATAGGAACAAGGAATGTGGATGGTGGATGTGCCGAGCCAAGACCGGTGTATCAAGTGACTTGCATGCAGCATGGGCACTTGTATGTGGATGTAGTCTGACTGCTCGGTTGGCACTGCTGAATTACTGAAATCTCGGTATGTGTACTTGACAGGTACATTTGGTTCATTATTTGGTTCACTTTCCCTACCCCACCCTCCTATTCTTTATTATTTTTCTATTCCCCATCCTTCCCTTTGCCCGTTCACCCTCAGGACATTCACTATTCATTTATCACTCGGTCATGGCCCTATTGTTTTATATTCGGCCAACCTCTATTGTTTTATTTTTTCCTCGCACTCCTACTTGCTTATTATTGTCAAGCTTCAGGAATGCCAAGGTACTGGATGAGAACAGCCAAGTCCTACAGGCCAGGAGTAGTGGCATTGGCTTCAACGTACTCGTGCATTGCACCCTACCTGCCATGCATGCCACCGATTTACAGCAGATGGGTACTCTCAAGGATACTGATGATGCCAGCCCGAGTCAAGGACTTAACAGAGGAGGAATGTTAGAACCAGGCATTATTGAGTCATTTATATATATATTCTCCACCAAAACTACAGTATCTCCTCCAACCATTCCCAGAGCAGGATGCAACTTTATACCGATGTTCTATTCAACATGAAGAACACTCACGAATATTTTCGTAGATTTAGGAGCACGTTTTCCATGACACTGTCTACCCGGCCCCATACCTACCCCAAGGGCCGGCTCACCTCATCTGGACACGTTGGGAAGGGGATACACTGGCATGTGGATTTCTATTCAGTTTATATCTAATTCTATTCTATTCCTATCACTTCCCCTGTGAAGTTTTCCTCTATATCATTCCCACCGCATATATGCGGGTGTAGCACGCGCACGGCCGCATTGGGCTGGCTTCTAACTTCACTCCGTGAAGTTTTCACTTATAAATAGGTTATCTATTTCATATATAGTACGAGCTACTTGTAGTAGTTAAACAAGCAATTATAGTTATATTGTTGCCCCCCATCGCACTAGCCATTAGGCTACAACTAAAATCCACTCACTCGCGCTGAACCGGAAGGTTAAGCGCCGAGCGTACTTTCCTATTTAGGACTAAGAGCACCAACTCCTCGTCGTACAGCAAGGCCAGGTCACAGTTGGGTTTCCAACATCATACTATTATAATATACTACCAGTTATTATATTTACTTTGTGGGGGAACCACAAATCTACAAACCGACGCTTTGGCGCCCAGGCCGGATTCCCGGTATGGCGCCTAAGTAGAGAGTAAACCCGGGACTCAGCTCCCAGTAGAATTGCCATAGAGCAATAATTTCCCTAGTGATAAATACAGAATAAATCACAGTAAATCACTAGGAGTATTTACCTCATTGTCCCATCGACTCTCCGATATAATAGCGTGGGAATACCCCAGGAAACCCTATCTGCCAGACCCATCTACAGATTAAAAGTCTCAGATTAATCTACAAGGAAAAGGTAGAAGGGCCTAAGCCTAGTCGATACCCAGAATGAAGAAGTATGTACATGTATGTCCTACTTATATAGGTTCAAGAGGTGCCATGTGGAATAAGGAATGTGGGATAATAAGGTATGCAGAGCATGTGGGAGTATTGTCCACAATGATCAAAATAAAATGGATGAATGTAAATGGGGATAGAACAATGAAAATGGAATAATAAGGATGTGGCCAGAGATGGAACAATAGGGAGTGGCTGACTATAAAACAATGGGGCCACAACTGAGGATAACACAAGGACAGAATGTCCCAAAGTGAGGTGGGTAGAGGGATAAGGAACAAATGGGGTAGGTTTGATGGTTGGCGGAATGAGGAAGAGCAGACAAAGGATGGGGATGGGAAGACAGGGTGGATGTGCCAAGCCGAGACCAGCATACCAAGTAACTATCATGCAGCTTGAACTTGTGTGTGGATGTAGTCCGATTTACTTGGTCAGCACTGCCAAATTACTGGACACCCGGTACGTGTACTTTACAATTATCAGTCATATCTCATTGTCTTATTCTCATTCATATTGTATTGTTCTATTCCAGATCGCTGTGGACAACACATCCACATGGTCTCCATACCTTATTCTTTTCTCTATATCTTATGCCACCCTTATTCCACACTCCACCTCTTAGCCTATATAAGTAGTGAATGCATGTACATAGTTCCTCAGTCTGAGTATCAACTAGGTTTATGCCTTCCTGCACTCCTCCCTCTGTTCAGAAGTCCTCCACTCAGGCCAACACTCTTGGCATCCTCTCAAGCATCTCTTCCATCCCAAATCAGTGGTACGCACAGGAGGTAGGGTGCAATGCATGTGCACATTGAAGCCAAGCCCCTACAACTGGCCTGCAGGACTTGGCCGGTTCCCAACCGTACCTTCAGCATTACCGAGGCCTGACATATATGCTAACAGTAAAGCAATCGATCTCAACTATATTCCAAATTAGACTCCGATGGCACTCATCCCATATCACCTTCACTGTCACCACATCACACAGCCAACCATTTTATTCAGCACTCCAATCTTCAGACTCCCAATTTGTCATCATGTCTTCTTCAGAGCTCATTCCCATGCAATGCTACAATACCCAGGACACACATATCCAGGCAGAACCATTAATATATCATTATCTTCATGTACCTCCCCTAGCACATTTTTCACTCAGAACACAATCCCATCCAATCTACACTCAGTCATATGCGATAGGAGATGCTGTCTATTTTCCAGAAAGCCAAGAACCATACATATTTCTTAGAATGACATCTAGACCAGCATATTTATTGTTTCTTTTATATGTTTCTCCTTTTCTTGGCATGACTCAGACCTGTTTCCTATTCTGTTAGTCTTTTCTTGTTGTTACTCATCATCCTTACCTTTTTGGTTAGTCTCCCCCTATCATATCCCCTAGCCCCTATTCATGCAGCCTCGATGCTGTACCATTTCTCTATAGTTTCTCCATAGTTTCCTCTTTTGTATACTTTGTTCTCATGCTTAGTCATTCAACTGACATAGCCAACCTCTCGCATTATTTTTCATCATTGCTTGGTTTTTGTATATAAAGGCCTCTGGCTCACCTCTGTAATAACAAGTTCATAAGTTAAAACCCCAAGTCAAGTCTCCAAGTCCAAGTCAAGACTAGTCTAGACTATTGTATTCAAGTCCAAAGTCAAAGTCCAAGTCTTAGTCAGCATGACACATTCACCTCTCAGGTCACATCCCTGTCACATCACGTCCTAATCACTCCATTCTATTTTTGTTCATATATTGCGGTGTCACAGAGCTTAATCTAGCTGTACCGAATAACTGTGCTAGACCCTGCCAGAGAAAAGGACCAGAGTGCACAGGCTTTTAGGTATTCATTACCTAGAGCAACTCTACAACACCCTCAGCCCTCAAACTATATATACCTTGTGTATCTGTCTTGGCATCACATGCACCTATCTACTTATTTACATCAATCTCCATATGCTTGCAAATCTATTTTTACTTCATTTATATTTAATATCCTTTTCATTACGTTCTGCTCCAATTTCCTTATTTGCAAATCTGTTCTATCTCTGATATCCGATCTGCTACCATGTTCCTTATAGGGTAACTCCGTTAGAAATTGGGATGACACATCACCCCTCAATGTCATGGAGGAGATTAAGATTGGGACATAGTATTTCTGTTCTCGCTTTTCATGATCCTCTGACTTTCTTATCTATTATAGGAATCTAGTTGACTCCTCATAGATTCGAAAGTAGTATAAAGATCTTGTACATTCTGTAGTTCAGTCTTCAGTCAAATAATCAACTAAGATTTTGACTAAGCTTCCTTCCATTCATCTTAGACTTAATTTACATTCTCGCTCTTTATGAAATTAGGGTCCAGTGCTATCTGGTAGGCGTAACATTAAAGTTGAAGCCTTACCCTACCCCAAACCTCGCCATTGCTTTGACCTTGGGAGATATTACGTTTATTACAACTATGCCATCTTTTCATATTGTAACAGTGTTGCCCCATTGGATATGGATGGCAAAGTCTGTTGAACTCAACTATGTACTTGGTGATGCACTAGTTTTCATATATGTAGAGATTTTTGAGATCAGCTTCAGATTTGCCTTCTGGGTTGTGGGAGCCAAAGTTGGTCTTGAGTTTGGATATGAGCTCTTGATAGTCATAGAGCCAGGCTGGCTCATCTTTGAAGGTAAGAGCTAGTTCAAACCAGCCTAGGGCAGTTCCAGGTACAAAAGTACATAGTTATCTTGGTACTGTTGGAGTCAAAAGCATCAGGAAATTTTCAGAAGTGTAAGATACACTGCATGAGGAAGGCCTGAAGCTTCTTGGAATCAGATCAATTGAATGGGTCTGGGTCCTGGACCTTGGTCTGTGTAGGATGGACTTCTTCAAGCTGGACAGGTTGTTTGCCAGCATGGTAATGACCTTAGTGAGATTGGGTACATCATTTGGATATTCTGATGGTACCAGACTTAGTGGTGGGTTGGCATTAGGCAATAATTGGACTGGATGGAGATGAATGCAATTTCAAACTCATGTTCAACTGTTTGAATTTGGAGTCAGGATCTGGGGCAGGTTGTTATGACTAGGTAAAGCCGAGAAGTCAGTCAAGTCCTGCAGACTGTTCAGAGTGGCTAGGCTTCAATGTACTCGTGCGTTGTGCCCTGCTGTTCTGTGCATGCCACTGATTTGGAGAGAGGAGAGGCCCGTGAAGGTGCCAAGGGTGTCAGCTTGAGTGAAGGACTTTAGACAAGAGGAGGGTGGACAAGAAGATACAAACCAAGTTGATATTCAGAGTGAGGAATTATCTACATACATCTGCTACTTATATAGGTTAAGAAGCAAGATGTGGAACAGGGTGGCCTAAGGAATGGAGAATAATAAGGTATGAAGAGTCATGTGGAGGTATTGTCCACAGTGATCAAGAATAGAATAATAAATGTAAGTGAGAATAGAACAATGAAAGATGGCTGAGAATAAGATAATAATAGAGTGGATGAGAATAAAACAATGGAAAATGGCCAAAGATAAAACAATAGGGCTGCAACCAAATAATAAAGGAACAGTAGATGTTCCAAGGGAGAACAGGTAAAGGAGTGGACAGGGAAAGAGAGAATAGTAAAGGGTAGAGGGGACAAGGTTAGGGAATGGCACGGGTTGGGCCAACCCGCATGGGTCACGGTCGGGTGTCCTTGGGTGCGGGTGCGGGTCAGGCCGAGAGCACCCGTGACCTGGCCCAACCCGTGGTGTCACGCGTGTGCGTACGACACGCACACACCGCAGGCCCACACGGACGACTCGACGCACGGGACGTGCATGCACCGCACGCGACATATGTGCTGTACGCACACACGCCGTATGCGCTGTACCACAGGCGCGTATGACACGCACGTCCCGCACGTGCACACGGACGACACACGCACGCCGCATGCACCGTATGTGCCATACCCACCATGCGCACCATACCCACCGTATGTGCCATACCCGCTGTACCTGCCGTATGCGCACGCGTATGGGTGCGGCACGCACGCGTATGGGTGCGGCATGCACCCGACACCCGTCGACCCATGGGAAAAAACCCATGGGTTGACGGGTTTGGGTTTCCCATGGGTCGGGTGCGGGTCACCCACATTTGACCCGTGGGTGACCCGTGCCATTCCCTAGACAAGGTGAGAGGAGTGGTCCAGATGATGAACTGGATGTACCAAACCGAGAATGTGTGGTAGTGAGGAATGATGTGGGTCAGGGTTAGTCAGTCAGTATTATCGAGAGAACTGGAGCTTGGTATCGTAGGCTTGACAGTATCCCCCCTCTAGTGGCTGAACCTATGAAGCCGGTAGGTGGAGTTTTAAGGATAGGGTTCCGGGTGCTGGCATGATGGCACGGATTGTTTGGAGAAGTTTCCAGGCTTCCCATCAACTTTATCCATACTTCTATCAAGGATCAACAAAACAAAAGCATGGGTGCTATAACTGATGATGAAAAGGAGCAACTCGAGTGAAAACAGCTCGAAAGACAATGTCAGTGGGAGAAGCAGGTGGAACAGGAAGCAAAAGAGGCTGCTGAGGCCAGAAGAAGGCATATGAGGAAGCTGCTGAAAAGGCAAGCATGGAGGTGGAAAAGGCAAAGGAGGTTGCCAAGGAAGCATCCGAGATGTCAGCCAAAGCTGCAGAAATCTTTCATCTGGCCCAGGAAGTTGCTAAGACAGCCAAGGAAAGACGTACCTATTTGGCCTAATGGGTGGACCCTCAGGCTCCTGAAAGGAAGGATAACATGGAGGTCATCCAGAGTATGAAGGAGCGGAGCAAGACACCCAAAAATAAGGGTGTCAAAGCTGTTGGGGATCCCAAGGATCCAGGGATGCCAAAGAGGATAATGCGTAAGAGGGGTATGGATGCAGAAGTAGGGCCCAGCAGGGCGACTAAGGGTGGTAGGCCAAGGGGGGCCAAGGTGCATGTTATTGTTTTTTCTTCTTTTATTTTATTTTTTACTGATTCTCTTTTTAATAGCCCAAAAAAGAAGCCGACCCAGGAATGGTCGCCCTCCCTCTGTCCTCCTTGTGACCATTGCAAGGAATGCAAGGAGGCTTGCTCCATAAGAAACATAGGGATGGTGTGTGGGTGCTGCAATGTGTGCCGGGTCAAATGCAGCCTGGCAGCACCTCAGCAGTGCAAGGTAAGGAGTCGGGAAGAGGTGGAGTTGGAGAGTAGGAGTGAGAAGCAGAGTGAGTGGGAGGAGATAGAAACAGAAGAAGAACAGCCAATGAAGAGGCCGAGGAGGGCCATTATGATGTGACCGAGCGACTGGCCGACAGTGATGTGGCTAAGTGGATGTGAGATGATGGTGGAAGTCCCAATATCCAAAGGGTCAGGATCCCAGCAGCTTGCTGAGATCTGGGAAAACCTCCTGCAGGAGCAGGCAAGGACCAACAAGTTTCTCCTCCACATAGTGGAAGGGGTTTGTTTCATAGGTCATGCAGTGGTCCATTTGGGGGAGAGTTAACATGGGGATTTGGGAGTACTAGGTACTATGGGAGTCCCTGGAGGGTCAGATGGGAGTGAGAGTCCAGGAGAGGACCAGCTGAAGGGTGATGATATTGATGGGGATAAGGGGGAGGATAGGGAAAAGGATGAGGAGATGATTTGTAATGAAACTTTGAAAGATGAATAAAGATTATGATTTTTTATTTTTATTTTTTTTTGAGACTAAGAAATAAAAGCATATGAGGAGCAAGTGAACATGCTAGGGTTTTCAGCAGATTCGGTCAAGATAAGCAGAAGTGAAGAGGGATTGATGGTGGATTGGGAGGGACATATTCAGAAGTGGTTGTATTTGTAAGAGGTCAGGAATAGTGTGTTGGGATGATGTAGGGTCAAGATGGATGGAAATTAAGGTTGGGACAGAGAGTGAATGGGAATGGATTTTGGAAGAGAGACATCTTTGGGAGGGGAGATTGCATAGTTTGAAGTGTTTCTAGCTAGTCGTCACCCCCCCTTTTAGGTAGCCGTCCCACTGTTTACTAAATGTGCTGGCTTTGAGCCAAGCGAGTGGGAAGGAGTGGTAAGAGCATATCAATGCCAATGCATGGAGCAGATGAGACAAGAATGGATGGGGACAGATGGAAAAGACCTTGGCCAAACATGCCAAGTTGCACCGCTGACCGAGAGGTCTCAGCTAAAAACTTGCCAGCCATTCTGGTATACAAGCATGCGTGAGGCAGTTGTATTGACTAGGGCTATTGGCAGAGCTTCCAGCGATGGAACAGGATCCTGGGTGAGGCTTTTGGAACAGTGGCAAGTGCCAACTGGACCAAGGCCATCAGGACGCACCTAAAGGCATTAGTGGCATGACGGAATGTAATACTGCCCAGTACCCTGTTAATCAATGGATTATAGTGGGTGAGCGAGTTGTGACCAAATATTGCCAACCGACGGATCTAGTGATATGATAATGGATGGGTGGACTGATTGTCCTGATGGAAGATTTAGTAACATGTCTATATATTCAGTAATAACCGAATTAGCAGTACTGGATCAAGGAAATCTAAACGAGAATAACATAAAGGGGTAACTATGAATGGATGCTGATATGTTAAAGCATCAAGGTGGGTTGCCAAGGATATTTGGCCCCTAATCAAATGACAGAAAAAATTTTAAAGGAAAAATATGGGGGCATAGAAGCATTGATCTACACCTCACTACTAGCATCTGCCAAGTCAATGCAACTCTCGGTGTGCTTAGAGGCTAATGGATGGCAAAATAGTCTTTGGTTGCCATTGGTGAGTCCTCAGCATTGACATCCAAGGTGTCATCTGCCTGTGAGATGGAGTCAGGAGTGGTAGTCACATGGGCTTTGGTTGCCTTGGGGCATTCAGCGACTTTGTGATTACTGGCGGCACGGAGGAGACACAGGTTGTTGTCAAGTACACGTACCGAGAACCGTCCACTCGGCAATGCCGACCAAGCAACCATTCTATATCCACGACCAAGTGCCCACGCCGCATGCATAACACTTGGTACACCAGCCTTGGCTCAGTACATCCATCATCCACACTCCTTGTCCTCACCCTTTGGTCCGCCTCACCTCGCGACTTCCTGCCCTTGTGTTATCCTCGGGTACAGCCCTTATTTTATAATTGGGCACTTCCTATTGTTCTACCCTCGACCACACCCCTATTATCCTATCCTTTATTGTTCTATGCCCGTTTACATTCCTTTATTCTAATTTTACTCGTTGTGGACAATAACCGCATGCCCTGCATACCTTGTTGTTCTACATTCCTTATTCCACATGTCACTTCTTAACCTATATAAGTAGGACATGCATGTACATATTTCCTCATTCTGGGTATCGACTAGGCTTAGGCCCTTCTACCTTCTTCCCCTCTGTAAAGTCCTCGACTCGGGCCGGCATCACCAGCATCCTCCCAAGTACCTGCCTGTTGCAAAACCAGTGGCACGCATGGCAAGTAGGGCACAACGCACAAGTATGTTGAAGCCAATGCCACTACTCTTGGCCTGCAGGACTTGGCCATAGTCTGCCCGATCCTCCAACAACACCCCTCGGCAGTACCAAAGTCCGTCAGTACCCGAAGCTTGACAGTTGTTGTCCATGTGTCTTTGTCATTTGGTTGGGAGAAGCTTGTTATCTTTGCCAAGGGTCTTAGTATACTCAGGTGGGTTGGGCTGAGGTGTTTTCCCATCCTTGTTCTTAGACATGTCCTTGCCGCTATTATCATTGCTGTTGTTTTACTGGCGGTTGTCTGAGGTAGACCTGTTGCCAGGCTTGTCTGATTTCATATCTTTCTTTGGTTCATTACTTCCCTCTGCAGACTTTTCAGCCTTTCGTTCCCAATACCTCATGTCGATCCTTTGGACACAATTTTGAAGTTCATTGAGTGTATGGGGTTTGTCAAAATGGATAAGGCCATCTTTGATGTGCTTTGGTAATGCCATGTATGCCTTGCGGAGGAGAGCATTGTCGTTGTAGTCGACAAAATCCATGAGCCTGTAAAATTCCACGAAAAACCTAGTGGCTTTGTGGTTGTCCTGCATAGTTAGCTTTTTGAGAGCCATCTCGGCATTGGCTCTTTTGTCCCAAGAGCTGAAATTGATCTGTAACTCATCAATGAAAAGCTCCAAATTGCTGGTCCAGCAGGGTTCCATATTGGGGTTACCTATCAGGTAGGGCTCAAAGCATTCCAGAGCCATTCCTTTCAGGTAGGAGACCATGTAATTGACTTTTGCCTATCATTGGGGAACAAGTTGGGCTGGGTGTGGAAGTTCATTCTGCAAAAGAAGATAAAACCCTTTAACTTCTTTGGGTCGGTTCCATCGAAGGGTTCTGGTTCTCAAATTCTGCCAGCTTGTCCATCCTGTCGGTGATTGCAGGCAGTTCTGCCGAGTTCAAGAATGGCATTCAGAAGGTCGTTATTGTTGGCTAGGTTTATGGGGGCCCTGGCCCTAGTGTTTTGGAACCCAAGAAGCTATGACAAAACTTTGGTGTGAACCAAGGCAAGTCAAGTTCTCTGACAAGATGCAGGAGGACAACAAAATACACTTGCACTGGCTATTTTTACGGAGAACCCAATTAAGAGATTATACTCCCGAGATTCACATAATCTGTTATCACAAGAGTATTGCAATAAAGATTTAATAAGATCTCACGTAGCTGTGAAAAATGTCTTTATTGATTCTGATCTGGGTTGTTTGTCCAAAGAGAATATTTATTGGGTAAAGCCGAGAAGTTGGTCAAGTCCTGCAGACCATTTGGGGTGGCTAGGCTTCAATGTGCTCATGCGTTATGCCCTGCTGTTCTGTGCATGCCACTGATTTGGAGAGAGGAGAGGCCCGTGAAGGTGCCAAGGGTGTCGGCTTGAGTGAAGGACTTTAGACAAGAGGAGGGTGGACAAGAAGATATGAACCAAGTTGATATTCAGAGTGAGGAATTATCTACATACATCTGCTACTTATATAGGTTAAGAAGCAAGATATGGAACAGGGTGGCCTAAGGAATGGAGAATAATAAGGTATGAAGAGTCATGTGGAGGTATTGTCCACAGTGATCAAGAATAGAATAAGAAATATAAGTGAGAATAGAATAATGAAGGATGGCTGAGAATAAGATAATAATAGAGTGGATGAGAATAAAACAATGGAAAATGGCCAAAGATAAAACAATAGGGCCGTGACCGAATTATAAAGGTGAGAGGAGTGGTCCAGATGATGAACCAGATGTACCAAACCAAGAACACGTGGTAGTGAGGAATGATGTGGGTCAGGGTTGGTCAGTCGGTATTACCGAGAGAACTGGAGCACGGTATCATGGGCTCGACACAGGTAGTGGGTTGATGATAGGTGTGTGGGGCATATGGATGCTGGGTCTGGCAATAGGTAGGTCTCAAGATACTAAAGCATGGCATGGCTGATACTTCTATGCTGGTTCATATACCTTCAAGTTGTATGCTACATCTCATAGACAATCAGGAGTGTGAGTTCAAATATACTGTTAAGTTCAAGGTTAGACTAAAAGATACCAAGTCTACCAATAGATGTCTGGTGGTTGAGACATTGCCCATTGTGCAAGTTGGTGGTAAGTGAAGGTGACAGATGTATGGGGGTGATGGATTTGTAGGGGTGACAGATGTATGGAGGTGATGGATATGGTAATCGTATAGGAAACTTGTGAGGGGTTGGCAATGTGGTTGTCAATGACAAGGGAGTATGAGGTCAAGCAACTTGGCTTCAACTTGTGTGTTTTATCCCCCTAGATCATTGGGCTGTATTTCAGAGTTGCTGTTAAGTACATGATACCGAGGCTTAGTTCACTTGGTCATACTAGCTGAACATCTTTATTGTCTAATCCCACCTGCATGTGACAAAGTCATTCTTCACTAGTGCATGGTCTCAGCTCAGTACATTCAGTTTGTCCTTGGTTCATTCCACTTCATTCCATCCCATTCTATCCCCTCCTGTCCTTGATGGCAGGGAAGGTCTAATAAGACTGATAACTGACACACACAGCAACAAGTGCCTTTGGGGCTTGTCAATATGGATGCTAAAGACATGTATATAACAAAGTAACTACTAACCTTTGGGGCTTGTCAATATGGATGCTAAAGACAAGGCCCAAAGGTGCGCAATGGTGCGTCGTTATGGGCGCTTATTTTAAGCGCCAGAGAACGCACATGCAAAAGAGAAAAGCGCAAAAGAGAACCAAAGATGCAAGTGCAAAACACAAATGCAGGGGAATAAAATCATGACCCAACAGTCCTCACTTATTCTTTTATGCATTTTGTTCTATTCATTTCTATATTTTTCTATTCTTGGTTGTTTAACCAAATTCCCCATACCCTGTTTCCTGCACACTCCTGGGGCTGTACCTCAACCCAGGCAAGCTCCACAGGCTAGGGCCCCTCAGAGTCTGGCCAACAACAATGTTTTAAACATGATCCTCAAACTTAGCAGAACTGCCTGGAAACACTGTCAGGATAGTCAGGCTGTCAGATTTTGAAAACTGGACCCATTTGATGGGACTGACCCAAAGAAGCTAAAAGGCTTCATTTTTTATGTAGGATGAATTTTCCAATGTGGCCCAACTTGTTTCCCAATGACAGGCAAAAGGTCAAGTACATGGTCTCTCACCTGAAGGGAACAGCTTTGGAATGCTTTGAGCCTTATTTGACCAGTAACCCAAATACAGAACCTCATTGGGCAACCAACTTGAAATTATTCATTGATAAGCTACAAATCAATTTCAGTTCATAGGATAAGCAAGCTGATGCCAAACTAGCTCTTGAGAAGTTAACTATACATGACAATCATAAGGCTACATGGTTTTTCATTGAATTTTACAGGCTTTCAGCTCTCATCGACTACAACAACAATGCCTTCCTTTAGAAGGCATATATGGCTCTACTGAAATGTATCAAAGATGGCCTAATCCACTTTGACAAACCCTGAAATCTCGATGACCTGCAAAATCTCATTCAATGGAGTGATATGAGGTATTGGGAAAGGAAGGCAGAGCAGGCTCAGGAGGGTAGTAGTGAGCTGAAGAAAGATTCAAAATTGGACAAGTCTGGCAGCATGTCCAACTTGTGCAAATGCCAGCAAGGACAAGGCAAACCAATCGAAGGTAGTCACATGGGCCCTCTTGGATTTGGGACAGTTGGTGACTTTGTGGTTATCAGTGTCATAAAGGAGGTACAGGTTGTTGTTGATGCACCTCTGGTGTTCCTTCAGGAGGTGTCAAGCTTCGGGAATGCCGAAGATATGGGCAGGCAGTGGCCAAGTCCTGCAGGCCAGGAGTAGTGGCTTTGGGTTCAACGTACTCGTGTGTTGCACCCTACTTGCCGTGTGTGCCACTGATTTGGGACAGAGAAGGTACCTGGGGGTACCAAAGGTATCGGCCCAAGTAGAGGGCTTTACAGAGGGAGGAAAAGGTAAGGGCCTAAGCCTAGTTGATACCCAGAATGGGGAAGTATGTACATGCATGTCCTACTTATATAGGTTAAGAAGCGACATGTGGAATAAGGGATGTGGACAATAAGGTATGCAGAGCATGTGGGGATATTGTCCACAACGAGTATAATTAGAATGAAGGAATGCAGACAGGGACATGACAATGAAAATAGAACAATAGGAACGTAGCTGAGGACAGAACAATAGGGAGTGCCAGACCATAAGACAACAGTGTCGTAGCCATGGATAAAACAAGGACAGGATGTCCCAAGGTGAGATGGGTCAAGGAATGAGGAGTGGAATGGGTAGGATTATTGGGTTGGTGAATAGGATAAGGTGGATAAGGAATGAGGATGAGGAATGGGAATGAGAGATGTGGATGGTGGATGTGCTGAGCTGAGAACGGTATATTAAGTATGTGGCTTGGTTAGGGAAATGCACGGGTCAGGCCAACCCGCACGGGTCACCGGGTTGGGTGTCCTTGGGTGTGGGTGCAGGTCAAGCCGCGAGCACCCATGACCTGGGCCCAACCCGGGGCGTCAACTCTGACACGAGCGCGACTTACGCGTATGTGCACGTGCCGACACGAATGCGACGCCCCGAATGCAACGAACGTGCTGTATGTGCACGCGACACCACGAATGCAACGTACATGACGTATGCGCACGCGCCGCGATGAACACGACGTAAGCAATGCCCATATGTGCACGTGCCGCCACGTACATGACACATGCGCACGCACCGTGACGAACACGATGTACACAATGCCCGTACACACATGCGCCGCCACGTACGCGACATATGCGTATGCGCCATGACGAACACAACGTACGCAACGCCCATACATGCACGCGCCGCCATGTATGCAACGTACATGACATACGCGACATATACGCACGCGCCGCGACGAATGCAACGTATGCAACGCCCGTACGTGCATGCGCCGCCACGTATGCGACGTACTCAACATATGCACATGCGCCGTGACGAACACGACATACACACCGCCACATACACGACGTATTGCGTGCAGGTGCGGTGCGCACCCGAGACCCATCGACCCATGGGAAAAAACCCATGGGTTGATGGGTTCAGGTTTCCCATGGGTCGGGTGCGGGTCACCAACATTTGACCCATGGGTGACCCGTGCCATTCCCTAGGCTTGTTCACAGGCTGGTTACTTGGTCAGCACTGCCAAACTACCGGGCCTTGGTACGTGTACTTGACAGGAGGAGCTTGCTGTCCTTGCCGAGTTTGTTAGCATAGTTGGTCTAGTTTGGCTGAGGATTTTTGTTGTCCTTGCCTTTGCCAACCCCTGCTATGACTTCCAAGGTCACTGATACCTTGGACACCAAAGCCAAAAAATTGGCTAAAGTACCTGAGTCAAAAAATTAGTCAGCAACCCATTAGTCTCTAAGCACACTGAGAGTTGTGTTGACTTGGGAAGTGCTGAGGTTGCATGGGCCGAGTACTAATGAAAAAGTACGGACTTCATGATGCTGGCAGGGTATTGGCCAAGTCCAGTAGACTGAATGGGAGTGGCTGTTGGGGAATGGGGAATTCTCTAACAGATATGAAGGGCCATCAGATCAGGGATCAGCATAAAGGATTCCAAACCTCTCTTACTCAGAAAATAATCCAACAAATCAGTCTAAAGTAACTACCAAAAAAAATATAATAAATTTTGGCTGGCCATTTAAGAGTGAATTACTCAAAGTAATTAAATCTTAAACCATCAAGCACTTCAAGCCTAAGGAAATCCTCCAAAAACACTTATACTTTTTGCTTATTTCTATTTCGGACCCACAAGGACCCACAGCCTGGCACCAAACACTTACACATGGAAAATGATGCCAAACTGCTGGATCAAGACTGATTTATACAACAAATTCCTGGGTTTATTTAATAACTATTACACATAAGGTCAGCCCAGAGGCTCAGCTCATTTACTATTAATATTTTGTGACTTGACCAGTCACGAGACTACCAGCCATGGGAATATGACTCATTAATGACTATGGGGTGACTCATTAATAACTATAGGGTGATTCATTAATGACTACAGGGTGACTCGTAACTGCCACAGGCTTCTAGGACTTTCCATTCCTTTCCACACCCTTCCACTAATTTCAGGAAGCCTTGCCTTATTGGGGAGTTACATAATTAGCATAGAATTAGTATAAATAGAGACTAGTTCTGTAGCATAAAAGCAATCTTAACTTCACCCATAATCCTCCAGATTATCTAGTGCTACCAGCACTCTCTTAAGTAGGTCGCCGACCACTAAGACTATTGACAGAGGTTACTCAGAGAGTAAATCTCAAGCCCTTCCACTGCTAAAGTGGAAAGTTTCTTGGCCAAAATATAAAAGGTATGTAAAAACATCATAAAAGAACTAAACTAGATTTTATAGAATATCCGTAGAAATAATCCTAGGCAAGGGTAGAATAATAGTTCACCATAAACTATTATTCCTACATGTAATTGACAAGTCACCTGCCAAGGCCCCCTCTAAACAATTCTTTTTGGACATCAACCCAGACAGGCATTAGCTTGCTGTCATCTTGTCGGAGAACTTGATTAGACTTTCTTCACACCAAAGTTTTACCACAGCTCTTGGTTACTAGCTTACAGTTCTAAAACAGTGGCTGGCTTCAACATACTCATGCATTCCACTCTACTTTCCATGTGTGCCACTGATTTCAGAGAGAAGAGTAACTTGGGAGGTAGTGAGGCTAAGCTCAATGCTTCTGCTCTTTTTAATCCAAATTCTTCAATATTCATTTGTCTTTGTGGTTTGGTGTTGAATTCTTCAGTCATCCCTTTTAAATGTTTACTTGATTCAGGTTCTCCCCATAGTTTTATTGAATCTGCTTATGTATGGGAACATAAAATCCCTACTAGTAAACTCTTTAATGGTACTACTAATTTGGTCATTACTGAATCTATAGCAATGCCTATCAGATTTCTGTCTGGATATCTCCAGTCTGTCAATTTCTATGTCACATCACTAGATTCCTCCATTTTGGTGGTACTCAATCAGAACTGGCTCACCTGCTACAATCTGTTGATTGATTAGGTGTTAGGAAGTATTACGTTCCAAACCACCACTAATGAGTCTAGGTACATCCTGACAGCCTCAGTCCAGCTGGCACCTGCCACTGATCCATTGCCTGAACCTGGATCCTCTCTGAAGCTGGAAGCTCTACAAATAGCCCTAGTCAATGTAGCTGCATTTGTACATTCTTGAAAACTAGAAGGTTTGCAAGTTTTCTGGCTAGACCTCTTAGCCATCGATGCATCTTTGGCTCATTTGGCTAAGGTCTCTTCCATCCCATCTGTCTCTCCTGACCCAGTCGACCTAGAAAACATCCTGAAGGAGTATCATAACTTCACCAATGTCTTCAGTAAATTGAAAGCTGACACTCTAGGACCTCATTGACCTTACAACTTCAAGATCAGCTTGGAAGATAGTGCCAAAATGCCTCATCCAACTCCCACACTCATTGCCATATCAGAGTCAACAAATGCAAGCAAAATTGAGCAAAATGAGTCACAAAAAACATGAGTCACAGCCACCAAACCAAGATCCCTGAGATATGTGAGCATTCAAACACCTAAGAAAATTCATCCAATTGAGTCACATGTTGAATCAAGCCTGTCAAGGATTTGATATTCAGCCCAAACATCTTTTCTCCTGATCCCTGGCAACTAGGACCTGATGGTATTGGAGAGAGGGTATGGAGTCTATTCATTATTATCTCTGATATCTGCCTTTGATAGGAGTTTGAATTTGCCATTGTATTTCGCAGTTGTGTGACTCTGTGACCTCAGCTCTTTTCCAAGAGACTGAGGTATGAGTTCAAGTTTATCTTCATATTTCATACAATTGTTAATTATTCTTTTAGATAGTATTTCAGGTAGCTAACTACTTCTAATATGAGCTCTTTTCCAAGAGACTGAGATAGTATTTCAGTCCTCATATTTTCACAGGTTATGGGCCCCGGTGATGCTGGGAATTGACCAAGGACACCTGGAACTGAGCCACGGGTGGCACCCGTTGATCACAGCCAAGCTGCAGTAAATTGGGATGAAAGACATAAAGAACCAATGGACAGACGGCGAATGTACTTGCGGGTGGTGCCCGCTCACGAAAATCAGCCACGACACACACAGGTACTGTAAGGTACAAAGACAAAGCCCTACATGCAAATGTGGGCATTTATCACACTTCGACTCACCACCCAAGAGGGAGTGAAGCATCACCGGCCAAAACAAGCCCGCCGGTGAACACATGTGATGACGACCGGTATGGCAACATGCGGTCTCTTCCACTTACCATGGGCATATGCAACAGCCCAGACCTGACCTGAGAGACAAGAAGAGACCACCAAGGACCACGAGAGGACAGAGCTACACATGCAAGGGATGCAGTCTACACAAATGTGGTGATACCGAGTAGATTGAGATCTTGGAGATGACAAGAATATGGGTGGCGGGAGAGACGTGCGAGATGGAGGAGGCTAGGTCGTGGACAATGCTTGTGGATCACAACAACCTCGACATCCTTCAGAACCTCACACTTCCTCACTGGGATCGCCGAACGGACCCGCTCAAGACGCCCATAACTGTTAATAATGTTGACAGCGCTGTACTGCTGGGCAGCAAGCACTGGAAGGCCCTCGGGCACAGGATCTGGTATGGAGGCAACTAGGGAATGGCACGGGTCACCCACGGGTCAAATGTGGGTGACCCGCACCCGACCCATGGGAAACCCGAACCCGTCAACCCATGGGTTTTTTCCCACAGGTCGACGGGTGTCGGGTGTGCGCCGCACCCGTACGCATGCGGCGCTTGCGCGTACGGCGGGTACAGCGCATACGGCACGTGCGGCGCGCGTGTGTCGTCCGTGTGCGCGTGCGGGACGTGCGTGTCGTATGCGCCTGCGGTATGGCGCATACGGCGCATGCGCGTACAGCGCATATGTCGCGTGCGGCACGTGCACGTCCCGTGCGTCGTGTCGTCCGTGTGGGCCTGCAGCGCATGCGTGTCGTACGCGCACATGTGACACCGCGGGTTGGGCCGGGTCACGGGTGCTCTCGGCCTGACCCGCACCCGCACCCAAGGACACCCGACCCAGTGACCCGTGCGGGTTGGCCCAACCCATGCCATTCCCTAGAGGCAACGAGGTAGTCAAGGCCAAAGATGGCACAGGGGGTGCAACACTTAATATAGTGTACGCTGATGCCAAGTTCACAAATGACCGCGCGTGCAAACGCAAGACCTCCAGGTGAGCGGCGACAGTACTATGAGGAAAGATATGGAACAGGGGGAGGACAACCCCTCACGACGTACCAGATGACAGCATACATGTACAAACAACATGAGCACAGACCCCACGGAACAAACCTACGCAAGGGGTGGCACGTGGACACCGACGACGTGATGTGAGATACTTGAATCCAGGGCATGAGCCATGGCCGCAAGACCATAACGAGGACGATATGGGACAAGAGACACTTTTGGCTTATACTGCTAATGGCTCCGGGCACAGACTTGAAGCTCTGTCTTGAAGGCGGAAGCAGTGGCATTATTCAGCATAACGATCGATTATACATACATCACGAGTTTGAATTTCAGCCTGGAATTGGTCTTCAATCCTGGTCTGCCTGGTGCTACCCCAAAGTCACGCAGTCATAATGTGACAACACGTCGAATATGTCACACGTCTCGACCTTGTATTTCCCATGAGCGTCAATAGTCCCACCGATGCTCATGTCGTTGGGACTGACGAGGACAAGGTCACTTCCAAACAGGATGTCCCCAACGATACCCAAGCACCTTTACGGGAAAGAGATGTTGATTCTGACTTCAAAAAAACACCCACTCCAGAGGATTGGAAGACAATGAAAGGATACGGAAGTTTTATTACACACGACGAATCTGATGAGGAGCATGTGTTCCACATGAACGATATAATCTATGTTCTCCCGGCTGGGAGAGACCCCGATGAAGAGGTTAATAAGAGCGAGTTGTGGCTAGCACAGATCAGGTCCATCAGGGTGCATGATAGTGACAGTGTATGGATCAAGGCTAAATGGTTCTATCACCCAAAAGAAATTCCTAAGAATGCCAAAGGCGCGAAAGGGACGGCCAACCAGTTTGGGAAATTTGAACGTATATGTTCAAATCAAGCAGACTTTATATCCCTACGTCAACCTGCTCTGGGCTGGCGGTGATTGCAGGATACGATGAACAGAATTTTGAAGAGGAAGATATAGTGCCTGGATCCTTCTATTATAGATGTGAATACGATTGGCAGAAACGAATACTCAAGAACCCTCCAGTACCATGTTCAATTTCAAAAAAAAAAGCCTACAATCCTGATCAGGATGTTATGCATCTCTGTCCCCACTCACAATGCCGAAGATCATGGCATGCTTCTTGCCTTGCAAAGGCCAACTGGCTCATCAAATCTGAGACAGACCTCCCACAACGCATGGAGTCCCTTGATGGGAATTATGTCTCAGTAGATCCTGACCAAGGCAATCTGAAAAAGAAAGCTCAATCCACCAACTTGAAGGATGGTTCAACTGCTGACGACCCTTAGGCTCGAATACCGAAACAACTACTAGCCATGGCACGACAACCCATTGCGCGTGGAGGGTTGTTGGGCTTGGTTGGGAATGTTTGCTCTGCGGTACGAGCTCGGACCATGGTACAGACTGCCTTGAAAGGCACCCGAGATATCCCAGAAACCTGGGAAGAGCTGTTGGGCAATGTGTATGATGTCAGTTTGATAGGGCCAGCAGCTGGAACCAAGGGGAAGAAGTCGGCCATCGCCTACCAATGTCCAAAGTGTGGAGAACCAATATGATTCTACCTTGTTCTCCTTGCTTTATATTTTCTCCTGCGACAAAAATCAACACACGAGGCGCCGCGATAAGAAAGGAGTGCGACATACCTTGAAACAGGAGGTTCATTCATACGCTCGAAGAGCGTGTGGCAGAGGATTTATTAAGAGGAGGGGGATGAAGATAAAGAGCAAAATGAGGATGCAGTGTAGAATACCACTGGATGGTGGTCAAGCGCTACGAAAAAGGTCCTGGTTGGACAAGTCACAAAAGCCTGCATTCGACTGTACTCATCAAATATTATGCAAAACACGAAGAGCATGCGAACAATGATCGTGCAAATGCTCAAAAAGACCGAATGAAACAAGGGTGAAACTGAATGATGTCTAACAACCATCTACAGCATGACTGACTGACCTCCGGTTTGAGGGGGAGTTTTGGATATGATGTTGCCCCGAATGTCGGATCGAGTCCGCCAAGACTATAAACTGAGTATCATACAACAGAGTCTGTCAAGACTATAAACTGAACATCGTACATTGAGTCTGTCATGACTTTAAACTGAAGAACATGACCCGAGTCCATCACGACTATAAACTGATGAACTTGACCTGAGTCCGTCATGACTATAAACTGATGAACTTGACCTGAGTCCATCACGACTATAAACTGATGAAATGAACTGGAGTCCATCATGACTATAAACTGATGAATTAAACTGGAGTCTGTTATGACTATAAACTGGACCTGTCGAGTTTGAGTCCGCTATGACTTTAAACTGGATTGGAGTCTGCTATGACTTTAAACTGGACTGGAGTCTACTATGACTTTAAACTAGATCCAAGTCCCCTATGACTTTAAACTGGGTCCAAGTCTGCTAAGACTTCAAACCGAGCATGACCATCATGGGCAGTGACATGGACAATTCATTGGATTACTTGGAACAACACCTGCCAGTTTGGACTCAGGGGGAGTGCTCAGAATTTGGTGTTCAGCCTGAACATATCTCTCCTTTATCTCTGTGCTTGCACAACCTTGCTTACCTATTCCAACCCTTTGTCAAGCCCGCAACACCGAGTACCGATTCACTCGGGAATACCGATTAACTGGCCCTCACCCGCATTATCTCGCACCACCGTGCGGCCTCGGATCGGTACACCCTGTACATCGTATGGACCACTCCCCTCGTACATCCCCTTCCATTGTTCCTTCACCCCCTATCCACTCCTTTACCCGTTTCCCCCGAACAACATGACGGCCACTCATTGTCCTGGCCACTGCCATTGTTTTATCTTAGGCCGTCCTCTATTGTTCTATTCCCGCCCACCATTTCATTATCTTATTCTCAGCCATACTCTATTATTCTAATACCACTTACATTCCTTATTCTATTTCTGATCACTGTGGACAATGCCTCCATGTACACTACGACACAGATGCTGAAACCGAGGAACAACCCCAGCACCCCCGACAGGCAGACATGCCTGAACCTCCCCGTACACCCCGTCAGCCCGTGGCCGCACCCCCTCCGCCCGCGGCTATACTGCCGCAGACCAGGCAAGCTCCTCGAGCCCGACCAGCCCCACAGCCCAGGCAAGCTCCGCAAGCCGGGCCATTTCCTAGGGCTAGGGTTCCCGTGAACCCGGCCAACAATCAAGATCTGCTAAACGCCATTCTCGAACTCGGCAGGACAGCTCGGAACCACCGACAAGACGGTCAAGCCGCCAGAATACGAGAACCAGAACCCTTCGATGGAACCGACCCAAAGAAATTAAAGGGTTTCATCTTCCTCTGCAGAATGAATTTCCGCACCCGGCCTAACTCGTTCCCCGACGATAGGCAAAAAATCAACTACATGGTCTCCTACCTGAAAGGAACAGCTCTGGAATGTTTCGAGCTGTACCTGATGGGTAATCCGAATACAGAACCCCATTGGACCAGCAACCTGGAGCTCTTCATCGACAAATTACAGATCAACTTCGGCTCTTGGGACGAAAGAGCCGATGCTGAAACGGCCCTTGAAAAGCTCACCATGCAGGACAACCACAAAGCCACTCGGTTCTTTGTGGAATTTTACAGGCTC
>QLPI01001924.1:0-11745 GCA_003314275.1 Chroogomphus rutilus | reverse complement strand
AAATGGTGGATGTCACGCTTGAGTCACGTGACTATAGCGGAAACCGTTTGTCTTCTACCTTAGAATTGTCAGTAGGGTGTGGCATTCCCTCATTGGATGCATGTGGTGAGCTGGTTAAATTCAACTAAGTACTTTGTGATTCATTAGTTGCCAGGCATGCAGAGGGTTTCAAGGTCAGCTTTGGCTTCACCTGGTCCTGGGGTCTGAAGTTCTTCTTGAACTTAGGTATGAATTTGGGATAGTCATCAAGCCAGGTTAGGTTAATGTCAAGTTTGACAAGATATTAGCCAACATAGTGATAGCTTTGGCAAGGTTCAGTATATTCGATTCCATACATAGTGTCATTCTTGGTGGATTTAATATAAGGAACAGGTTGGTCAGAGAAGGTTGAGGGTTGTAGTAAGATGAGGAGTTAGATGGTTTGGGTTTGGGTTTGGGTTTGGATGTTAGAATATAATTCAGTATGTGAGGAGAGTGAGTACTAGAAGCAGTGACTGGGAGTTCTCAGAAAAGAGGTACACAGCATACTGATATTTCTGTGATAGTTCTAAGAGTTCCAGTTTATATAGTGTTTCTGATACTATATTTCATAGATGACCAAGAGTGTGAGTTTTGTCAAGTACACGTACCGAGGACCCGATAACTCGGCGGTACCGACTAAAATACTCCATTAGTAACCAAGCACGAATCATTCAATGAGTTGTTCTCGGCCAAACGCACATATCGGTCACGCCCCTCATTCCTACGTCCACTCCTCACTCCTCGGTTCGCCTCACCTCGGCACTTCCTGCCCTTGTGTTATCTTCGGTTATGGCCTTGTTTTACAATCGGGCATTTCCTATTGTGCTAGGGCACGTCCTATTATTCTGTCCTTCATTGTTCTATTTCCACCCTACATCTCTTATTCTAATTTTACTCATTGTGGACAATAACCACATGCGTTGCATACCTTGTTGTCCCACATTCCTTATTCCACATGTCGCTTCTTAACCTATATAAGTAGGACATGCATGTACATACTTCTTCATTCTGGGTATCGACTAGGCTTAGGCCCTTCTACCTTCTTCTCTTCTGTTAAGTCCTCGACTCAGGCCGGCATCTTCAGCATCCCCCTGAGTATCTGTCTGTTGCAAATACAGTGGCACGCACGGCAAGTAGGGCGCAACGCACGAGTACGTTGAAGCCAACGCCACTACTCTTGGCCTGCAGGACTTGGCCATAGTCCGCCCGACCTTTCAACAACACCCCTCGGCAGTACCGAAGTCCGTCAGTATCCGACGCTTGACAAGTTTAAATATAATGTTAAGTCTAATGTTGAGGGGTTATCTAAGGAAGACTTGTTAGAATGAGTAAAATATAATTATTTTACAATTCTCACAAAACTCATAACCCTTATGAGATATAAACAATCAAAATATTCATTTACTAAATCTCTGAATTTTGCTGCAATTTATCTATATCAATTCAACTATTCTGGCATATATAAATACACATATATACAGTCAAAACTGTTATTTTGACCTGATCTCATTGACTATCAATTATCATAACTACCTGTTTTTGTTAGAGTAGTACTTGTAGGCTGTTATATAGTACTAGCAAAGGGGGAAATTCCAAAATGAATGTGATCAAGTTTTAGAAGGGTCTTGAACCAGAGATACAGACCAAGTGGCCTTGTTCACAGATGAGGCACCTGACTTTGTGTTACATACCATTGCAATGGTTGGTGAATACATGTAACAAATTGCTGTTTAAATAGTGCCCACAGACTAATGCCAGATAACCTGGCATAGTGGCCTTTTGGCCCAGTTGAAAGAACACATCACTGTGGGAATTTGTTGCCTTTTACACTTTGACAATCCAGAAGAGTGGTATGAAGTAGCTCAGATGGTAGCTCAGAACCAAGAGGCAAATGAGGTGTTTATAGAGGCCAACAGGAACTATACCTGGACAATCCCTCAGCCCCTCACTGAACTCCCTAAGACCTTCCTTGGCCCTCCAAATTAAACAAGAATCATGACCTGAAACTTTGGCACCACTTGGCTCACACAGGTACCTATTTTAATATCAAAGGAAGGGCCCACACCTATGGAGGTAGATTGAGCCTGAGCTAGAGAAAGCTCACCTAGTACCTGTTACTGATGCAAAAGGACAGGGCACTATGCCAGAGAATGCCTTCTCTCTTTTGATATTTAGACTATAAGTGTAGAAAAAAAGCTAGAGCTGTTACCTGGGCTACTTGTATTAGCAGATGTGTTGAGAACCCTATCCTCTAAAACCTTGACTGAAGCCAAGGCAGAGGTAGAAATTGAAGGAATTCCTAAGGAGGATGAGAGTTTTGGAATCCACAGTAGGTAAAACATAGATGGGCATATAGAGACATTTTGCAATCACTAATTTAGGCAGGCAAGACATTATCCTTGGGTTTACCTGGCTAGAGAAGAATAAACCTGAGATTGGCTGGTAGACTCGAAAGGTCAAAATAAGTCAGTATCTAATCAAGTATCACATATACAGGGCTGAGATCCAAAAAGAGCAAAGAGAGGTCCAAAGTTAGGCAACAGGTCTGAGCATGTCAGATGGGTCCATTCCTAATGTTATCCCAAGGATGAGAGTAAGACAGAGGTGGATGATGAAGGGAGTAGTCCAATATGTAAAGCGGCCTAGGATGAGCTAGAAGAGTGAGACAAGCTGATATGTATGATGCTACCACCAGAGTCAGAGTACATCTAAGCTATACAACTGGTATCATGTATTTTGGCTGACTGATACACTGAATGCAAAACAACTGCTAGGGGTATCACTGAGACACACTCTTCCTTCTCCTCAGTGTTTTAATCACACTAAGGAGGTGAGCAAAAGTAGTTATAATGAATGTACCTTTTCTGATAATTTGTAGTTTTATTCTGTTTAGGTAGTTTCTTTCAAATAACAGTGTTTTGACTACACTGAGGAGTTTTATTCTGTTAGTCTGAGTTTCCTTTGTGCACCTATTAAAGTTACACCAATTTATTAGAGCTCATATCTTTCAGGATATCCCAGTCATCCTGCTTCTCATTGAAGAAAAGGTGAAGGTACTGTTCTAGTTCCTGGTTCACCTGCCTGGTCTGTCCATCTATCTGAGGGTGGTAGACCATGGAAGCCACCAGAAAAATAACCAACAGGTGATAGAGTTCTCAGCTGAACTCACTGATGAATTACATTCCTTAGTCAGATACTACTATCCTTGGCAGGCCATATAGTTTCCATATATGATGTAAAAAGAGCTGTGCCACCCCAGCTGCTGTGATCATTATGTGAGTCAGCATAAAGTGTACCTGCTTGGATACCAAGTCTACTATGTTCATCATAGCATTGTATCCATGTGCATTAGGCAGTTCTACCATAAAATCTATGCTTATTGTGTCCCAGCATGCCTTGGGAACTGGGAGTGGGTAGAGCTTGTCAATAGAGTGCTGTCTCTAAGCCTTCATCTAGAGACACAAGTTGCACATCTTAGTATACTTGCCAATATACTGAGACATGTGGGGCCACCAGTAGTTCTAGGAGATAAGCTCTAGAGACTTCTAATGGCCAGAGTGGCTGGTGATTTTAGAGTTGTGGTGCTGGGCTATAATCTATTGTCGAAGGTCCTGCATATCTGGGATATACACCTTGCCTTGGAAGGTTAGCAACTCATTGGTCTTGGCCCACTCAGCTGAGACAAGAGACTTCCAGATTTCAATGTGGTGCTTTGCAACCTTGAAGATATGTCTCTACTCTTCCAAGGCCTGAATAATTGCAAGCATCTCTTTATTGTAGACCTCATAATTTCTCTCCATAGGTGAAAGACTCTTTGAGTAAAAGGCAATAGGGTGCCAATTGCCATCCTCAAGAGACTGCTATGAAAGGACTGCTCCCATAGCCATGTCAGAACTGTCTGCTTCTACTCAATAGGGCCAGCTGTTGTCAGCAAGCAGAGAACAGGTGCTGTTGTAAACCTCCTCTTAAGTCCTTAGAAGGCTGCCTGTTCTATGCTGCCCTAGGACCACTTCACATCCTTCTTTATGAACTCAAACAATGGCCTAGTATAGTATAAGAACCCTTCAATAAATCTCCAGTAAAAGTTGGTGAAGCCAAGGAATGCCTGAATCTCCCTTTAGTTGGACTGTCAGGGGACGACCCTCTCTAAACTCCGATCCAACTCCGACATCCTATTTTAAACTCCGATCAACTCTGAGGCTAAGATATCCAAGTCTGAAGGGACTGCCGAATGGGAATAGGAGAGATCTTAAACATGGTGACTAGAACCCAGAGTAAATACCCAAGCCTCGGACTTAGTACTGGGAAGTTGGCTCTACAGACTCCGATGTATTGATTTGTAAGCTAGTGCACAGACCACTTACATAAAGAGTATAAAAGGGGTTCACCAGCAGCGGGATCCTTAGACTTTCCTCTTTGGATTCCCCCTGCTTAGGTGAGGTCCCCATATGTATTTAAGTAGTTATAATTAAAACCTTTGGATTCCCCCTGCTTAGCTCGCCTCCGAGATATACCTCGGGGCTGTAAGAGGGTTGCCCTTACAGCAGGAAAGTCTCCTCAATAAGGACTGAGAGCCGTGTTACAACACAGTTATAGGTGGTTTCGGACTCAACCAAAGTGACTCGGAGAGTACCAACTCCTATACGTACCTGACACCGGACTCCCCCTCCTCTATAGTTATAGCCACAGGTATCCCCACTAGTCTCACCTTTGACATGAACACCGAGGAACGATTGCAAAGGTTAGAGCAAGAGCTGGCGAAAAGCCGAACGGCAAATGCTGCAATAAACAAAGCCCTTAGGGCAATCATGGCCAAACTAAATGACCCAATGCACCAGGGGTTAAACCCCGAAAATTTAGAAGATGACCCAACTCCGAGTGCACGTTTTTCGGACACTCGGAGTACCGTGGCCTTACAAGGAAACTCCAGAGTCAGGCCCACATCCCCATCCGACTTCGATGGAGACAGAGAGAAAGAGAGAGCCTTCCTCAACTCCTGCAACATCTACTTCATAATCTGCGGAGATCAGTTTCCTAACAACCAGTCTCGGATACATTGGGCTCTCTCCTACTTCAAGTCTGACAGAGCGGCCCGCTTTGCAAACAAGATACTCCGAAGTGAGAGGATAGGACATCCACACTACTCAGACTAGAGAGCCTTTGAGTCAGACTTTATACGAAACTTCTGTCCGAAGAATGAACAACTCTCCGCCCTCACACAACTAGAAGGGACAGGCTAGTACCAAGGCAAAGACTCCGTAGAAGAATACATTGACCGGTTTGCAGAGCTGGTGGATCTTGCAGAATACCACGATGACAAGATGATCGTAATCAAGTTCCGCCGAGGCCTCGAACTAGGAATACAGACGAAGGTTGCACTCCTGGGGAGTGGAACTCCGAGTTTTGACGACCCCGAAGGAGGGTATGAAGCAGCACAAAGGGTTGCATGGGACCAAGAAGCCAATGAAGCATTCACAGAGGCACATCGTAGCCAACTTGACCTCCGTCCGATCAAACGGCGTGCCTCCCAGATTAGTTCCGGGAGTTCCGAGGATGCCAGTATTATCCCCTCGTTTCCCAGAAATACCCTGACGGACTCCCATGCCACCACCGAATGCGCCAAAAGAAGCTCCAACCCCGATGGAGGTAGATCGGGCCCGAGCAAAAGAGACCATCATCGGAGTTTGTCACTGGTGCAGGAAGCCTGGCCACTACGTACGGGACTGCCCATTATCCTTCGATATCCGAACAATGAGTGTAGAAGAAAAACTAGAGTTGCTACCAGAACTTCTAAACCTGGCAGAAAGATCGGAAGTAATGAAAAACTTGGAGGAGGTCAAAGGGCCAGAAGAAGAAAAGGAAGGAGAGGATTTTGGACTCGGCAGTGGGTGAAATGTGTGCCCCCGCTGCCTGTACATAATAGATTCTTGTGTTTGAAAGAGGAGAGCGACATGATCTCTGCACGTCTCCTCCCCAAAGAACAACTATCTAAAGATGCACAAACATCAGAGATTCCACCGAAACAATCTCAGACAAAACTCCGAAAATGGGAGAAACGACTTCCAAAAAAATATGTGGTTGCCACCACCCCAAGTCCGAAATCTCTGGTCATCAAAGTAGAAATTCAAACAACGGATACGGCAGAAATCAAGTCTGGACCCGCTCTCGTAGACTGCGGGGCCACAGGACAGTTCATGGACCGAGGATACGTAGAACGACATCGCCTCACCACTCAGAAGCTGCAAAAGGCTATCCCGGTCTACAACATAGACGGATCACCAAACGAAGCCGGAGCCATCAGAGAAGTTGTCGACGTGATCCTCCGAGTAGATGGACACATGGAGCGTACCACCTTTGCAGTCACCAACCTGGGAAAACAAGACCTTATCCTGGGCTTCACCTGGCTGGAAGAGCACAACCCCGAGATTGACTGGCAAACTCGGAGAGTCAGCATGAGCCGATGTCTGGAGAAGTGTCATGCCTGCTGAGCAGAGGTGCGAGATGAGCGCAAGAAGGAGCAGGAGCTGAGGAAACAGATCCGAGTATGTCAAAGTGGCCCATTTCCGAAGCTCCTGGAGGAAGGAGACTCAGAAGAGGAAGGTGTAGAGACAGATGAAAGGAGTGATGAGAAGGGGGACCCGTTGGATGATCTAGAACCTGGAGACAGAGTGATGTATGTGATACTCTCGTTGGAAGGAGAAGATATCTGAGTCACCCAAACCACCTCCCAGAGATTGGCAGAGGCCCACTACAAAAATATCCGAATGGAGGTGGAAATCCTAGAGTACCTCAAGGATTTCGAAAGTGTCTTCACTAAGGAATCCTTTGACGAACTCCCGGAGCGAAAGATCTGGGATCATGCCATTGAACTGGAGCTAGGGGCCAGTCCAGTGAACTGCAAAGTGTACCCCATGTCCCCATTAGAACAAACCGAACTAGACACCTTCATTCAGGAGAACCTTTGAACTGGGCGCATCCGACCTTCCAAATCTCCGATGGCATCCCCGGTCTTCTTCATCAAGAAAAAAGAAGGATCCCTCCGGCTCATCCAAGACTACTGAAAATTGAACGTGATGACGGTGAAAAATCGATACCCACTCCCCCTCATTCCAGAGCTGGTCAATCAGCTCAAAGGAGCTAAATACTTCACGAAGCTAGATGTCCGATGGGGATACAACAATGTCCGAATCAAGGAGGGAGACGAGTGGAAGGCTGCCTTTTGGACAAACCGAGGACTGTTTGAACCACTGGTGATGTTCTTCGGACTTACCAACAGTCTGGCCACTTTTCAAACAATGATGAATGATATTTTTCAAGACCTCATCTTAGCAGGACTCATCTGCGTATACATCGACGACATCCTCATCTATTCTCAGACCCTGACCAAACACAGAAAAATCACACGACAGGTGTTGGAACGACTCCGAGAACAGAAACTCTATCTTTGGAAGGAAAAGTGCGAATTCGAAAGAACACGGATCGAGTATTTGGGACTCATCATCTCAGAAGAAAAGGTAGAAATAGACCCTGTCAAGGTCCGAGGGGTAACGGAGTGGCCAACTCCGAAAAACCAAAAGGAAGTCCAGTCGTTCCTCGGATTTGCCAACTTCTACCGACGCTTCATCAAGGACTTCTCCCTTCATGCTCGACCACTCTTCAATCTCACAAAGAAAGGGGAACTGTGGAGGTGGGGAGGGGAAGAGGAGACGGCATTCCAAAAGATTAAGGAACTTATCACCTCGGCACCAATACTGACATTCCCAGATGACTCCCGGGCATACAGAGTAGAAGCGGATGCCTCGGACTTTGCCACGGGAGCCACCATCTCACAACAATCACCAGAAGATGGAATGTGGCACCCAATCGCCTTCTTCTCCAAAAGCCTGAGTCCTGTAGAAAGGAACTACGAAATCCATGACAAAGAAATGTTGGCCATCATCCGAGCTTTGGAGGAATGGTGGCACTTCCTGGAGGGTACGCAACTCTAGTTTGAGGTCTGGACAGACCACAAAAATCTGGAATACTTCTGAACTTCAAAAAAGCTGAACCGAAGACAGGCTCGATGGTCCCTCTTCCTGTCTCGTTTTGACCTTATACTCCATCACCGACCAGGGCGAAGTATGGGCAAGGCAGATGCACTCTCCAGAAGATCGGACCATGGGTCAGGATCGGAGGATAATGAGGATGTGATCCTCCTCCGACCAGAACTGTTCGCAATCCGAGCCCTAGAGGGTGTCGTGGCGATCGGAGAAGAAAGAGATATCCTGCTGGATATACGATCAAAGCTTCGGGCCTCGGACATGGAAGATCCGATCGCCAAAGCTATCGTAGAACTCCGACGAGGGCATGACAAATCCGTACAATCTGCCGAATGGATGGAAAGAGACGGTCTCCTACAGTTCCGAGGGAGAATCTATGTCCCAAACGATCCAGACCTTCGGAGACGCATCATTTCTCAGCACCATGACACACGAATAGCCGGACATGCAGGTAGATGGAAAACACTAGAGCTGATCTCTAGGAACTACTGGTGGCCCCAGATGTCACAATACATAGGACAGTATGTAAAAACTTGCGACTCTTGCATACGGACCAAAATCCAGAGACAATGCCCGATAGGAGAGCTGGACCCACTCCCCATCCCTGAAACTCAGTGGGACACTATCAGCGTGGATTTCATAGTGGAGTTGCCAGATGCCCACGGACACGATGCAGTCATGAATGTGGTCGACTCGGTGAGCAAAAGAGCCCACTTCCTCCCCACAAACACCACCATCATAGCATTGGGAGCCGCACGACTCTATCTAACACACGTGTGGAAACTGCATGGACTTCCGAAGCAAGTTGTCTCAGACCAAGGACCTCAGTTCATCTCAGAGTTCACCTGCGAACTCTACCGACTCCTGGGAATCAAGCTTGCAGCAACAACAGCCTATCACCCACAAGGAGATGGCCAGACGGAGCATGTCAACCAAGAGTTAGAACAGTATCTCTGAGTCTTTATCAATGAGCGACAGGATGATGTCAGTAGGAATAAACTCAGGAGAGTTTTACTGTTCAACACTACCCAAAGAAGTCTTGAAAGATATCTTTGGTCCAAGTCTGAGTAAGTACAAAGACAAGAGACCAAAGGTGCACTTTTCTGATTACATAAGCGAGCGCCTAAACATCGGGCGAGAGAATGAAAGACAAAATAATAGAAAAGATAAAAAGAGAAAAAAGGTAGAGTTAAGAAAAGAAAAAATAGTGGTGACACTTAGCATGTCCAACACCCCCCCCTAATGAGTCACCACTATAGAGTGACTAATTGGGCTCTTCAAGACCCATTACTCTTCGGTGGGCTTCAACTTTTGTGCGATCGAGTGGTTTGGTGAGGAGGTCAGCTGCTATCTCGTTTGTAGGGACAAACTTAGGCATGATAGTACCATTTTGAATTTCATCCCTGAGCCAAAAATACCTCAGATCCAGGTGCTTCATTCTTCCATGATGCTCAGGGTTTTTTGATACTGATATGGCTGACTGATTATCTATTTGCAGCACAGAGGGTGAATCAAACCTCTGGCCCAGTTCCATGAGAAACTGCCGGAACCAGATCAGTTCTTTTCCTGCATGAACCGCGGCTATGTATTCTGCTTCCGTCGTCGAGAGTGCGACTACTGGTTGGAGTTTGCTCGACCAACTCACAGCGCCGGTACCTATCTTGATCAGGTATCCACTCGTTGACTTTCCGTTATCAGCATTGCCACCATGATCTGAGTTGGAGTAAGTTAGAAATGGCTGTGTCGATGGATCGGGTGAAAAGGTAAGGCTGTGATTCATTGTTCCTTTTAAGTATCTGAAGATGTGCTTGACAGCCTTCCAGTGAGCGAGGCCTGGGTTCTGGGTAAACCTGCATACCACCCCAACTGCATAGGCTATATCGGGACGAGTTGCGATGGCAAGGTATATCAGGGATCCAACCGCTGATGCATATGGTATGCATTTCATTTGAGCCGTTTCCTCTGGTGTAGTTGACATGGCCTGAGAAAGCTTGAGGCCAGGGTCCATGGGAGTAGTAACAGGTGCGCATTCACTCAAATTGTATTTTTTTAGGATGTCACTGACATATTGCCATTGTGACAGGCAAAGACGACGTTGTGCACGGTTACGCGTGATAGCTATTCCAAGTAGCATAGTTGTCGGGCCCAAGTCCTGCAATTTAAAGTGTGTACCAAGTTCCTTTTTAATATTTGATATTGTTTGCACAGAATTGGACACCAGAGTGAGATCATCGATGAATACCGGTGCTATGACACGTATGTCACCACGGGTCCAGATGTAGGTACTCATGTCGGATACAATCCGTTGGAAACCTAGACTCTGTAGGGCAGAGTCTAGTTTTTTGTTCCAGGCACGTGGTGATTGTTTGAGGCCATACAATGACTTAAGTAGTTTCCATACAAAGTCAGGGCCACCCTCATGAAAACCCTCAGGTTGTTTCATGTACACGTCGGTATCAATGTCACCGTTCAGAAAGGCACTGGAGATGTCCAGCGACTCGATCTCCAGATCATCTATGGCCGTGATTGCCAGTATCGCTCGAAGGGCCGCAAATTTTGCAGTTGGTGCATAAGTTTTGGTATAGTCTAGTCCTGGACGCTGACTATAACCCTTCGCGACCACTCGAGCCTTGTATCTCTCAATGCTTCCATCAGATTTGCGTTTGATTCGGAAAACCCACCGTGAGCCAATAGCCTTTCTTCCTGCAGGCAAATTGACTAACTCCCATACTCCATTATCGACTAGAGCGCGTATTTCTTCCACCGCTGCTTCTAGGTATCGGTCTCCATCTGGTCGTTTTAATACTTTGGCTAAGGTGCGTGGCTCCAAGTTGCTAGCCTGTAGAACGTACTCAATGGTGGCTACCGGTGATAGAGTGGATTGCTGAGACACCAGGTTGGCATTATCCTCATTTCGAGTGTCATTTTCGGATGCTTCGTCCAACTCTGGTATGTGTCTGTGAATTTTGCTGTGGTCTATTTGCCAGAAAGCCACAGGTGGTTGTCTGATACGCGTACTTCGGCATGGAAGAGAGGAAGATGGCTGAAGGGGTATTTTTGACAGACTTTCAGCGTCTTCAATCGGAATTTCAATCATTTCAGTTTCAACACCGGCGTTGGATGAGGGCGACCTTGTACCTGGGAAGTTAGATTCATCAAAAAATGCATCATTACTAATGAGCATTTTCCGTGTTTCTAGGTCATAGAATTTCCAGCCCTTGAAGCCGCTGGGGTAACCAATGAAAATGCACCTTCGCGTGTGTGATCCTAGACTACTTCGCTGATCCTTTTGAACATGTACATATGCTGAGCATCCCCAAACTCGAAGATGGTCTACTGACGGCTTTCTTTTGTACCATGCTTGGAAGGGAGTTTTATTTTTTAATGGCCGGGTGGGGCTTCTATTCCACACGTGCACAAAGGCCGCTAGTGCTTCACCCCAGAAGTTGGCAGGCAACTTTGCTTCAGCCAGCATTGTTGTGACTGCCTCCCCTGCAGTTCTATTGGCACGTTCTGCATCGCCATTTTGCTGTGGTGAGGCTCTGACCGTGTATTGCCTTTCAATTCCATTTTGCAATGTGAACTCCTCAAACTCGCTTGACATCCATTCTCCTCCTTTATCATCTCGAAGGCATTTAACTTTTAAGTTGAGTTGTGTCTCAGCCCATACTTTAAATTGTTTGAA
>QLPI01001921.1:0-11214 GCA_003314275.1 Chroogomphus rutilus | reverse complement strand
TTCACTTGCTATCGTCTTGTTGGAGAACTTGACCAGGCTTTTATCACACCAAAGTTTTGTCACGCTTCTCGGGTTAAATCATCAACGGTTCCAAAACAGCAGCAGAAGACCAGACAGCCATGGACAAGGCAGCCAAGATGGAAAAACAAGCTGATGAGGAAGTGGCTCAGGCGGCTGCTAGACAAGCAGCCAAGACAGAAGCAGCAAATGCTGCCAGAGGCAGACAGGAGGCCAATGCAGCCAGTCAAGTGACCATTGATCAGCAGGTGGGCCAGGAGGCCAAAGACAAACAGGCCAGAACAGCCTTACAGATGGAAGAGCATGTCCCCAAAGACACGATCAGGGTGGAGTCCTCCTAGGATGCAGGAGTACAGGTCAAAACACCCAAGGTCCAGGGTGTCGCAGTCATGGAGGCTCTCTGGGTCTTGGGAGTCCTGAAGGTTCCGCATAAGAGGGGTAGGAGTGTGGAAGTGGGGCCCAGCAAATGTAAGGGCAACCCTCTTGCAGCCTCTCGGAGGTGTCTCGGAGGCGAGCTAAGCAGGGGGAATCCAAAGGTTTTTAATTATAACTACTACCTAAATACATGTAGGGTCCTCACCTAAGCAGGGGGGATCCAAAGAGGAAAGTCTAAGGATCCCACCGCTGGTGAACCCCTTTTATACCCCTATGTAAGTGGTCCATGCACTAGCTTACAAATCAATACATCGGAGTTAGTAAAGCCAACTTCCTGGTACTAAGTCCAAGGCTTGGGCGTTTATTCCAGGTTCTATTCACCATGTTTAAGATCATTCCTGTCTCTGCTTGGTGGTCCTTTTGGACTTGGGCATTTTAGCCTTGGAGTTGGTTGGAGTTCGAAATAGGACCTCGGACCTGTATCAGGCCTCGGAGTTGGTCGGAGTTTGAAATAGGACTTCGGACTTGAATCGGGTTTCGGAGGAGGTCGTCCCCTGACAGCAAGGGGCTGGGGATGAAAGGAAGGAGACAGGGTGAGCGGCCAAGGGGGGCCCAGGTGAGTGATTTTTTATTTATTTATTCTCTTATTGACTTCTTTTAAATAGCACAAGGAGACCCCCAAAAGGTGGTCTCCATCCATTCATCTGCTATGCAAGGAGTGCACGGAAGGAATTAAAATGAAGAGAATAGAAGGACATAGCAGCATTGATCTAAGCCTCACTACTGGTGTTGGGGAATGGGGAATTCTCTAACAGGTATGAAGGGGCATTGGATCAGGGATCAGCATAAAGGATTCCAAACCTCTCTCACTCAGAAAATAATCCAACAAATCAGTCTAAAGTGACTACCCAAAAATATCATAAATTTTGGCTGGCCATTCAAGAATGAATTACTCAAAGTAATTAACTCTTAAACCATCAAGCACTTCAAGCCTAAGGAAATCCTCCAAAAACACTTATACTTTTCGCTTATTTCTATTTGGACCCACAAGGACCCACAGCCAGGCACCAAACACTTACACATGGAAAATGGCACCAAACTGCTGGATCAAGACTGATTTGTACAACAAACTCCTGGGTTTATTTAATAACTATTACACATAAGGTCAGCCCAGAAGCTCGGCTCACTTACTATTAATATTGCATGACTTGACCAGTCACAAGACTACCAGCCATGGGAATATGACTCATTAATGACTATGGGGTGACTCATTAATGACTATAGGGTGATTCATTAGTGACTACAGGGTAACTCGTAACTGCCACAGGCTTCTAGGACTTTCCATTCCTTTCCACACCCTTCCACTAATTTCAGGAAAGCCTTGCCTTAGTAGGGAGTTACATAATTAGCATAGAATTAGTAGAAATAGAGACTAGTTCTGTAGTGTAAAATCAATCTTATCTTCACCCATAATCTGCTAGAATATCTAGTGCTGCCAGCACTCTCTTAAGTAGGTCACCAACCACTAAGACTATTGACAGAGGTTACTCGGAGAGTAAATCTCAAGCCCTTCCACTTCTGAAGTGGAAAGTTTCTTGGCAAAAATATAAAAGGTAAGTAAAAACATCATAAAAGAACTAAACTAGATTTTATAGAACCTCCATGGAAATAATCCTAGGCAAGGGTAGAATAATAGTTCACGAACATAAACTATTATTCCTACACGTAATTGACAAGTCACCTGCCAAGGCCCCCTCTAAACAATTCTTTTTAGACATCAACCCGGACAGGCATTAGCTTGCTGTCGTCTTGTCGGAGAACTTGATAGACTTTCTTCACACCAAATTTTTGTCACAGCTCTCAGGTTACCAGCTTACGGTTCCAAAACAACTGGCATCTGCCGAGTCAATACAACTCTCAGTGTGCTTAGAGGCCAATGGGTGGCAACCTAGTTTTTGGTTGCTGTTGCTGAATCTTCAGCATTAGCGTCTAAGGCATCAGTTGCCTAAGGGATGGAGTCAGGAGTGGTAGTTGCATGGGTTTTGGTTGATTTGGGACACCCAGCAATTTTGTGATTTTTAGTGGCACAAAAGAGGCACAGGTTGTGGTCTATGCATCTCTGTCATTCAGTTGGGAGGAGTTTGCCATCCTTGCCGAGGATTTTGGTGAACTCGGGTGGATTGGACTAGATTTTTTTACTGTCCTCGTTCTTTGACATGTTTTTGTTACTGCTATTATTTCGTGAGGGCATAATCATAAGTAATATGGCATGGGAAGTAGTGTGATTCTGGGTATACTGTCAGGCTTTGGTAATGCTGAGGGGTTGGGCAGATAACAGCCAAGTCCTGCAGGCCGGAAGTAGTGGCTTTGGCTTAAACGTACTTGTGTGTTGCGGCCTACTCTCTGTGCGTGCCACTTATTTGCAACAGATGGGATACTTGGGAGGATGCCGATGATGCCAGCCCAAGTAGAGGACTTTAACAGAGGAGGAGAAGGTAAAAGGGCCTAAGCCTAGTCGATACCCAGAATGAGGAAGTATGTACATGCATGTCCTACTTATATAGGTTTAAGAAGCGACATGTGGAATAAGGAATGTGGGACAATAAGGTATGCAGAGCATGTAGGTATTGTCCACAACAAGTAAAATTAGAATGAAGGAATGTAAACGGGAATAGAATAATAAAAGATAGAATAATAGAAATGTGGCCAGGGATAGGACAATAGGGAGTGCTCGACTATAAAACAATAGTTGAGGCTGAAGATAAAATAAGGACAGGATTTCCCAGGGTGAGGTGGGTCGAGGAATAAGGGGTGGACATGGTAGGATTAAAAGATGGTGAAACGGCAGAGCGGATGAAGGAAAAGAAATGCGCATGATGGATGTGCCGAGCCAAGACCAGCATACAAAATGACTTGCATGTGGCATGGGCACTTGTACCTGGATGTAGTCTGACTGTCCAGTTGGTATTGCCGAATTACTGGACACTTGGTATGTGTACTTGACATGAACCAACAATGCACCACAGGCATATGCACTAGCCTAGATATAACCTGAGAGACACGAGAGCCCACCAATGCTCAGTTTGTGTCCCCATCCCAAGATCTTCTATTCATGCACTTCTGCCACATCATCACTCATGCATAGCATATCCAAAGTCGACCATGCTTACTCTTTCACCACTGCACCTGCTCACACCACTTATACATGACATATCTCGGCCACTTCTGCATGTGCTATTGCTACCTCTGCCCACATAACATGCACCACTGGTACATGCATCTACTGTACCTCTCACACCCCACTTGTATTTTTCATAACATTCTGTCATGCTCCACACAGCATGATCCTAGATTCATATACATATCAACTCCAGCCTGTATAATGTTCAAATGGTTTCCTGGACTTGATGTTGCCTCAAGTGAGGGGTAGTGTTGTTAAAATAAGGTACACTTGACACAACATTGGAGTAACTGCCTATTGTTCTTTATTTCTCTCCCAATTAGTCACATTCTGTGCCTTAACTAAAGACTATAAGTAGTTTACATGTATTGTCTATACTCTTCAGCTCTTCTGCTAAACTTACAGTTGTTGCAGGCTTACTCTGTGTCAAGTATACATACCGAGTATCTGGTAACTCAGCAGTGCCAACTGAATGATCAGCTTAATTCCATGTGCAAGTGACCAAATCACACATCTGCCACTTGGTACTTCGGTCTTGGCTCGGCACATTCACCCTCCACATTCACCCTCCACATTCCCCATCCCTATTCTTCATCCACTCCTCACCACTCATTATCCATTAATCCTGCCCCGCCAACTCCTTATTTCTTGGCCCATTCTACCTTGGGATATTTTACCATTGTTTTATCTTCGGCCATCACCCTATTGTTTTATATTTGGTCACTCTCTGTTATTCTATCTTTGGCCACATTTCTATTATCTTATTCTCATTGTTCTATTCTCATCCACATTCCTTATTCTATTCTGGATCACTGTGGACAATGCTCCCACATGATTCTTTATACCTTATTGTTCTCCATTCCTTATGTCACCCTGTTCCACATCTCACTTCTTAACCTATATAAATAGCGAACGTATATAGAGAGTTCTTCACTCTGAATATCGACTTGGTTTACCTGCTCTTGTCTTCCCTTCTTTAGTCTAAAGTCCCTTACTCAGGCGCACACTCTTGGTACCCTCCCAGGTCTTTCTTTAGTCCAAATTAGTGGCACGCACAGAAGAGCAAGGCACAATGCATGAGCATGTTGAAGCCAAGCCACCTCAATCGGTCTGCAGGACTTGACTGACTCCTGTCTACAATATCGGCATTACTGTTATGACTCGGTAAAGCTGAGGATTCGGTCAAGTCCTGCAGACCATTTGGGGTGGCTAGGCTTCAATGTGCTCGTGCATTGCGCCCTGCTGTTCTGTGCGTGCCACTGATTTGGACAGGAGAGAGGCTCGTGAAGATGCCAAGGGTGTCAGCTTGAGTGAAGGACTTTGGACAGGGGAAAGGTAGATGAGGGGGTGCAAACCAAGTTGATATTCAGAGTGAAGAACTATCTACATACATCCATTACTTATATGGGTTAAGAAGCAAGATGTGAAACAGGGTGGCATAAGGAATAGAGAACAATAAGGTATGAAAAACCATATGGAGGCATTGTCCACAGTGATCAAGAATAGAATAAGGAATGTAGGCGAGAATAAGGAATGTAGGCGAGAATAAGGAAGGTAGGCGAGAATAGAATAATAGAATATGGCTGAGAATAAAATAATGAAGGAGTGGGTGAGAATAGAACAATAGAGGATGGCTAAAGATAAAACAATAGGGCTGTGACCGAAATAATAAGTGAATATCAAATGTTCCAGGGGAGAACGAGTAAGGGGATAGACAGGGAATGAGAGAATAGTGAGGGGTGGAAGGGATAGGGTGAGAGAAGTAGTCTAGACGATGTACCAGATGTACCAAACTGAGACTGTGTGATAGTGAGGGATAGTATGGGTAAAGGTCGGTCAGTTGGTATTACCAAGTAAACCAGAGCTCGGTATCGTGGACTTGACAATTACTGAGACTTAACACTCTGCCAATAGAGTTGCCTTCACAATATATAATACTCCCTAATACTCTTATTATCCCTAATTCAACTTCTATTGACCACCACCAAAGGTTTGGCCTGAAATTCAAGCTCCGCTCTCCAGATATTTGGGCTGCAAACAGATTCAAGCCCAGAGCCAAGTTGTTAGTTTCTCTATAGAAACACACCAAATATTAGCCTGAGACAGCCCTGTCTTATACAAATATTATGGTGAGACATCAGAGTGACTCAGCACTGCCTCTGCCTTTAATCACATGCTCAAAACCAGTCTACAATGCCCTTTTAATACTAAATAAGGAAAGTAGCTCAAAATAGATCCAGGAGCTTTACAAGGTTCCAGCGCCTTCCATGACCTTCTGTACACAGAACACCAGTTTCTGGAAGACTTTCCCTATTAGGAAGGTGTAGAATTAGATGCTTAGCTTACTAATAAGCCTGTAAATAAGTATAAAAGGAGGCCTTCCTGCCCCCTTTAAAGCAATCAATTCATATCATCTGTTAAGTCTCAGTAATGCCGATAATGCAGATGGAAGTCGGTCAAGTCTGTCAGGTTTCGGGAACTGACAAGCTTCAGGACTGCTGAAAGGTTGGGCAGACAATGGCCAAGTCCTGCAGGCCAAGAGTAGTGGCATTGGCTTCAACGTACTCGTGCATTGCACCCTACTTGCCATGCGTGCCACCGATTTGCAACAGACAGGATACTTGGGAGGATGCCAATGACGCCAGCCTGAGTCAAGGACTTTTAACAGAGGAGAAGAAGGTAGAAGGTCCTAAGCCTAGTCAATACCCAGAATGAGGAAATATGTACATGCATGCCCTACTTATATAGGTTTAAGGAGTGACATGTAGAATAAGGAATGTGAGACAACAAGGTATGCAGAGCATGTGGTTATTGTCCACAACAAGTAAAATTAGAATGGAGGAATGGAAACGGGGATAGAACAATAAAAGATAGAATAATAGACATGTGGCCAAGGGTAGGACAATAGGAAGTGACCGACTATAAAAAACAATGGAGCCACGGCCGAGGATAATACAAGGACAGGAAGTCCCGAGGTGAGGCAGATTGAAGGATGAGGAGTAGGCATGGTGGGATTAATGGATGGTGAGTGGCATGGTGTATGTGAGGGGTGGGGACAAGGAGTGTGGGTGGTGGATGTGCCGAGCCAAGACCGGTGCACCAAGTGATATGCATGCGGTGTGGACACTTGGACGTGGACATAGGATGACTGCTTGGTTGGCACTGCCTGATTAACAGGTCTTGGTATGTGTACTTGACAAAGTCCTGCAAACTGGTCGGGGTGGCTTGGCTTCAACATGCTCGTGCATTATGTCCTGCTCTTCCGTGCGTGCCACTAATTTGGACTGAAGAAAGACCTGGGAGAGTGCTGAGAGTGTCAGCCCAAGTAAGGGACTTCAGACTAACGAAGGGGAAGATGAGAGGAGGTAAACCAAGTCGATATTCAGGGTGAGGAACTATCTACATATATCCATTACTTATATAGGTTAAGAAGCAAGATGTGGAACAGGGTGTCATAAGGAATGGAGAACACTAGGGTATGAAGAATCATGTGGAGGTATTGTCCACTATGATCAAGAATAGAATAAGGAATGTGGACAAGAATAGAACAATGAAAATAAGATAATAGAAGGCCAAGAATAGAATACTAGTGAGTGACCGGATATAACAATAGGGTCATGGCTGAAAATAAACCAATGGCAAAATGTCCCAAAGTAGAATGGGTCAAGAAATAAGCAGTGGACAGGGTGGGATTAGTGGATAATGAGTGGGGAAGAGTAGATGAGGGATAGGAATGGTGAATGTGCCAAGCCGAGACCAATGTACCAAGTGACATATGTGTGGATTGGTCACTTGTGCATGGAATTGGACTGATCGTTCGGTCAGTACTGCCAAGTTACTGGGTGCTCAGTATGTGCACTGACATTATCATCTTCATCACCTTTATCAGCTTGACATTGTGACTCAGTAATTCTTAGTCAGCAGTTGATTGTCCTGCTACTAGGTCTATATAATATTAGTACTGTTGATTGTCCAGTATTATCATTATTTCTCATATATTAGTACCATTGATTGTCTGGTATTAGTATCTTGGATTCAGCCTAAGTAGTTGATTGTCCTGTTTAGTTAACTGATTCTACAGAGTGAGATTGTTCTGTTGATTGTCCAGTTCAATTGCATTCTATCCCTGGGTTTTTTTAATCAGTTGATTGTCCCAATTAAAGACTCTTTTGTCTTTTGAGATTACTTCACTATGATTTATGTCTCAGCTTCACCCTCATTTTAGAGTGCATTGACTGGGTAATCCATTCAGTCCACTTACTTCCTCTCTCCTCTAACTGCATTCACTCTCATTGGAGTATATCTGGACCCCTAAGTGTCCTGAACCTACAGACTTTGATAGTCTCATTCATCGCTTCTAAAAAAATGCATCACCTTCTTGTCATATTAGCTTGCTAGAGTTATTACACAGATTGTGACCAAGGTATAAATATTAAATTATTTTTGGAGTTGCACTGTAGCAGGGTTTGAAACTCTTCTTTTTCTCACTTCACTTCACACAGTGCTTGACTGAAGTGTTATATCTTTAACACCAAGGTCTTGTCCAGGTTCCAAAACAGATTAGTACAGTTGATTTTCCTGTATTAGTCTTAGTCAAGTAGTTGATTTTCCTGCTTGGCACCAAGGGGGGTGACATCCTTGTGATCCTACAGGGTGAGATTGGCTATTGATTTTCTAGTTGATTACATTCTGCTCTAAGGGTTAATCTTCTCAGTTGATTTTCCTGACCAGAGATACTCTATAGTTAAGTGTTGTTGTATCACTGTCAAGTACACAATACCAAGCTTCGGTTCACTTGGTTGTACTGGCAAAGTGCTCTCTACTGTTTAATCTCACATACCAGTGACAAGTTATTTCTTCACTAGTATGTGGTCTTGGCTTGGTACATTCAGTTGACCATTCAGTCCACTTCCTTTCATCCCATCCCTTCCACCTTTGTTTATTCTTCTATTCCTGACCTTCCCCCTTTTCTGTTTTACCTTGGGACATTTCTATTCACTTATTTTCGGTCATGACCCTATTGTTTTATATTCAGTCACTTCCTATTATTTTATTTTCAGTCACACTCCTATTATTTTATGCTCAGCCATATTCTATTGTTCTATTTTCATTTATGCTCATTGTTCTATTCTTGATCATTGTGGACAATACTTCCACATGCTCTCCATACTTTATTCTCTTTTCCATACCTTATGCCACTCTGATTCCACATTCACTTCTTAACCTATATAAGTAGCATATGGATGTAGATAGTTCCTCATTCTGAATATCAACTTGGCATACACCTCTTGTCTCCCTTCTCCCATCTGAAGTCCTTACTTGGGCCAACACTCTCAGCATTCTCCTGAGTTCTCCATCTCTCTGAAATTAGTGGCACACATGGAAAGTAGGGTGTAATGCACAAGTACATTAAAGCCAAGCCACCCCAATTGGTCTACTGGACTTGGCCAATTCCCCACCAGCATTGTGAAGTCAGTACTATTGCAATGGTATTCAGCCTATGTATCATTGGCATTTTTGGTGCTTGACACTCACAAGCACTACATTTGTCCTGTCTTTACCTCAGAGTGAATTAACTTGAATCTCAAGTCAGTCCCCTTATTTCCTCCTTCTTTTAGGAATACTTGGACCCCGATAGTGTCCGTGAGCCTACTATAGACTATGCAGACTATTAGTCTTTCCTACTAAGAAACACATTACAATCCAGTCATCTTAACTTTGTCAAGTTTTTATAGAGGGTTGTAATTAAGGTACAAAGATTAAATTATTTCTGGAGTTATGCTACAGCAAAGTTTAGTTTTCTCTTAGACTTGTTTATTCCATAGTCATAGAGATTGGAAGTGTTATTAATTTAACACCACAGTCTTGACAGGTTCCAAAACACTGAGGTTTGGGTCATATTAGGAACCGTTGTGCTGGCATGCTCAACTATTCAATTTATCCCATTCAGCCTACCTCTGCCCTCACTCGCCTATGCTCTCAGCCCTCCAACTCTATGCACCTCGTGTATCCATCTTGGCGTCACATGCAACTGTCAATACACTCCACTCATTTACATCAATCCCCACATGCTCGCAAATCCATTTTCACTTCATTTACGTTTAATACTTTCTTCTTTACCTTCTACTCCACTGTCCTTATTTGCAATTCCACTCTATCTCTGATATCTAATCTGCTACTATGTTCCTTATAGGGTAACTCCATTGGGAATAGGGGTGACACTTCACCCCTCAATGTCACAGAGGAGATCAAGATTGGGACATAGTATTTCTGTTCTTGCTTTTCACAATCCTCAGACTTTCTTATCTATCATAGGAATCTAGTCAACCTCTCATAGATTCAAAAGTAGTATAAAGATCCAAAGGTTAGTCTATTACCAGCTATTACTAACATTGTCGCATACCTTAGGTAGAGGGGATCCAAAGAGAACCGAGTGAGGATCCCCTTACCTAATCACTAGCTATATAGCTACTGTGCCACAACAAGTGCAAATAGTGGGGAATAACCAGTAATATAAATAAGGAAAAGGGGGGAATAGGGAATAGCATGGGTTGTGCCAACCCGCATGGGTCACTGGTTGGGTGTCCTTGGGTTTGGGTGTGGGTCATGCCAAGAGCACCCATGACCTGGGCCCAGTCCATGGCATCAAATATATATGCATGCATGCACACACGTACAACACACACCCAGGGACTCGCTCCTGTTGTACATGCATGCATATGACATGCACACCCCGACACAAACATGACACCACGAATGTACCAACATAAAGCCAATTTCACAAATGGGATGTATGCACCCATGCCAACATGAATGCTACACCACAAATGGGATGTACATGCATGCATTGCCATGAATGTGTCATACATGAATGTGCCACCATGAATGCACTGCCACAAATGGGATGTATGTGCACACATTGCCACAAATGTGTTGTACGTGCACGTGCCACCATGAATGGGACCTACATGTATGCACCACCATGAACATGACACCACAAACATGCCATATGTGCATGTGCTGCCACAAACGTGTGTGGGTATGGCATACATCTGACACTCATTGACCTATGGGAAAAAAACCATGGGTTGATGGGTTCGGGTTCCCCATAGGTTGGGTGGGGGTCACTCACATTTGACCCATGGGTGACCTGTGCCATTCCCTAGGGGGGAATAGGATAGGGAAAGAGTAAGTTGTACAGGGAATTAAGGAAAATATTAGGAAAGTAAGGGAAATGGAAATGGGGCCTAAGGGTTATCCTTTGGCAGAGAGGGAGAATGGAATAAAGGGAAAGGAATTAAAGGTGACTATAAGGGAAATAGAAATAAAGGAATAGGCCCTCAGGGTGGTCCCCTAAGACCCAACCTCAAACTTTCCCACTGAATTTAGACCTTTGGGTATCAGTATCTTGCTTTCTGGAGAGTGCAAAGGCCTGAGTGCTTTAGAATGACCCTCAGGTTGGTTGATGCATACTTGGGCAGACTGGAACAGGATTGATTTGGGATCTGAAAAAGATCATCCCTGACAAAACCCAGCATAACCCAGAAGAAACCCAGTAGAACCCAGAAGGGACCTGGCAGAACCTGGCAGAACCCCGGCAGAAACCTGGTAGAACCCAACAGCAACCCAGGAAAGAAACA
>QLPI01001920.1:50758-64473 GCA_003314275.1 Chroogomphus rutilus | reverse complement strand
ACTGAGGAGATAAAATACATAGACTGCCTACAAATTCTTCAAACCTACTGTAATTTGCTCATAATCTCATCACTCTATATACTATATTATTTGTTTTCCTTCCTTCCAGTAACAAAATATGTACTCTTATTTGTATCCCTTGATATGCTGACATAAAATTGTCCATATGAAAACACAGGGTCCAGGAAGGCAAACTGGACCACATGTTCCTGGGATTATGTATGGAAAAAGATGAACATAAGTGAGAGTTGTTGTTTACAATGCAGGCACAACATACCCTCATCAGAACCATGTTTGACAATGAAGATGCTTAGGAGAGAGAGGGATATTGTGCTTCAGGCAAAGAGCGACTGATCACTTTGGGCAGCCAGATCAACAATGCCACTGCATTTGTGGCCATACAGGGATTGAACTTGGCATATTATTTCTGAGTGGGCATGGCCTGTCAAATGTTCAAGGAATTGGATGGCGACGGTGATGCTGTTGATGCCATTTATTGATTGTTTTCAAGGGGCACCGGTGAAGTTGTCATCATTGTACCAGCACCGTCTTCAGATGGTGCCAGTGAAGTCATTCATGACCATCTTCAACATCTTTAGAGTCATGTTGAGTTGAGGGGTGGGGTACCATCCTGTCTTTTGAGGGACTGCAATATGAAAAGTTAACTCAGGATAATGGGCACAGATGCAGTTCATACTGTAACTTATAGTGGCACATGAGCCGATGCCTTTGTCAACGGTAATCAAGTGGCATCGTGGCTGTGTAGATGGTAGACGTGTGACAACGAATCGAATCAGTCGGTGTTATCATGGCTGGGTTGCTTATACCTGAGTCAATGAGTTATTAGTTAACGGTGAGTACATGCACCATGGTGCTCAGTGAATCATTACAGCTGGATTGTTCTTGGGTTTATTGCCATCAGCTCCATGATCGCAGTGCAACAATTTGCTGAGCTTGTGTAAGCCATTGACCACCCAAAGTCAAGCTGGGATCTGGCTCTGACAGGACACATCTCATATGCATGGTAAGATTGGGTTGACTTTACATCAATGGGGTCACCTGGCCTGACAAAGAAGGCGACACAGATGCATGTCGGTACAACTGCTGGGCATAACTCTTCACCTCGTTATGATTGCTGGTAGGAGAAGCCAAAATGTTGTTGGTGGCAATTGTAGGTCTCAGTGGACCAAGAGGATGCTGATAAGAGATTCAAGCTGGGTTCAACATGATCTGCTTGTGCCACTGCCGGAATGCACTTTCTCCACGGCAGCTTGCTCATATTTCTCCTTGCCTTGGCATCCTTAATAACATACCATTTGTGATTCCTTTTGAAGGTCTTTTATGCCATCTAACTCTATTGAAGCCTTCTGACGTGTTAGCAGTGCAAGTCGAAATATTCCAACATTTCATAGGTAATGACTATGACTGCACCTTTAACCAACACTTGGAAGGGTAGGTTGATATGTTTAATTAATGAAGTTGGTTTTCATATGAATGATTCAGATTGATTCTGTTGGGTATGAGAGGTATAGGATCCGCAATCGAATCGTTCAACCGTCCTCATTGCAAGAAAATTACTGTCTGTCGAGAAAACATTGCCCAGGATGGATACAACCAACTATCTGGTATGGGAGTGGAGCTCAAGGGACCAGTGGAAATCCACTTTATAGATCAGTTTGGTCAAGAAGAGTCAGTCAACTTGGAGTTTATACTGAGCTAAGAACCAACGGACGCGACACACTGAGCATTTCAGAGTTGGGGAGCATTGCTCATGTATACCTGAGAAATAACAGACACAATGCACTGAGTGTATTGTGTTGGTTAGTGTTATTTCAAACGCAGTTGCGAGTAACACATGGGGGTGTCGGGTCAGTTAGCGGTCATTGCATGTGTAGTGGTGTTGGTTAGCGGCCATTGCATGCGTAGTGTCAGGGGACGACCTTCTCCAAAGCCTGATCCAAGTCTGAAGTACCATTTCAAACTCCGATCAACTCCAAGGCTAAAACATCCAGAAACCATCGAGTGGAGACGAGAACGATCTTGAAGCATGATGACTAGAAATCCGGAGTGAACGTCCGAGCCTCGGACTTAGTACCAGGAAGTTGGCTCTACAAACTCCGATGTATTGATTTGTAACTAGTGCACAGACCACCCATATAAAGGGTATAAAAGGGGCTCACCAGCAGCGGGATCCTTAGACTTTCCTCTTTGGATTCCCCCTGCTTAGGTGAGGACTCCATATGTATTTAGGCAGTAGTAAAACAATTAAACACTTTGGATTCCCCCTGCTTAGCTCGCCTCCGAGATATACCTCGGGGCTATAAGAGGGTTGCCCTTACTTGTAGCGGTAGTTGGTGCAACGTGTCTCCCAGGCTATAGGGCACCCGATACAATGCTGCACCAAGCATGAGCGAGTGGCAGGAGGACCCCCCCAGTGTCACGATGCATGCAGGATGGCGGTGGGATAGGGATGGAGGGGACGGCATGGGGCGGGATACCATGGGGGTGGATGTATCGATGGAGGTGAGGGTGAGCAAGCAGATCATGGAGTCGACCATGACCAGCGATGAGGTGATGCACTCGGAAGAATGGTATGGGTGTGCGCACACTCGAAGAGCGTGAGGAGCTGGTGGCGTGAATGCACATAAGAGTAAGTAAGTGATTGGTTATACAAGCCATATACACAAAATGCGGCGACTCACCCAAGCACCCTGCCCCAATGTAGGCTCGATCCACTGCACATTGAAGCTTGCCTCAAATGCACTCTGCACCATGTCTCTCAACCACACTGCATGCATCCTCCCCACACTCCCCCTATTCAGCTCACTCGACTTTAATAATGTCAACATGGTGGGCCCTGCCAGACGTCCAGCACATGCCAGGTCTTTCCTCAATCATACACGATGCGGCAACACCAGCGCACCACAGGTCCTGACAGCCTGTGAGGGGGTGTCGGGAGGTGGGGTACATTGGTGTGCACTGCATTGTGCATGTGGTCGGGAGCGTGGCGATAGTGGGAGAAAGGATGTCGGCGTGTGGTGGGTGCAGAACACGAACATGCACACCCTGAGGTCTTTCCTCCACCACGCATGATGCGGTGACAGCAGTGCACTGCATGTCCAAACAGCCCCACATGGTGGGAATGTTAGGAGGTGCAATGTGTGGGTGTGTACAGGGTGGGGTGGGTGGTGGGGGGAAGAAGAGAGATGTGAGAGAGATGCGGCTGCTTGAACCAGTCACATGACCGGGCAGTTCCAAATTTTGAAATTAACAGTATGGGAATGGCTTATATAAATGCTGACCAATTAGCTTATGTAAAAACACCCACAAGTGCCACAATTGAACTTTATACTATAGACTAGCTGTGCCCCGTTTTTACAACACTCGACTCAATTTTGTTTATACTAATACACCATTTCTCTCATCTCAATTAAATAGGCCACAAAGAGTGTTTACAACACTCCATTTATTGCAAAAAGTTTGACAGAGTTGCTTAAGTTGTCATTGCTGCCTGTTTTTTGGCTGCCAGTTTTTGGTCGGTTTATTTTGGCGAGCGAGCGGCAAAGCTCAATGCGTTTATGGTGCATCGTATGTTGGTAAGGAGCATGCATTCACAGAAGGTGCTAGACATGTAGGGCCGATTTAATTTGTACGATGGGTCGGTGTCACCTGCTCCTTACATGGCGAGCAAGCGGCACCACCTTAACGTGTTTATGGTGTGTCATATGTTAGTAAGGAGCATGCATTCACAGAAGGCGGCAGATGTGTAGGGCTGATTCAATTTGTACGATGGGTTGGTGTCACCAGCAAGTGGGCGGGAGGTCAGTTGCAGGGTCTGTAGTCGGTCAGTAAGTCATGGTGGCAGAGTAAAACATGGCAGGACTCACCAAGGGGGACTTCTGTTGAACCCTGGAAGAAGGTGGTTAATGATTGGAAGCAAGCACTGTGCGATGGCTGAGTGAGTGCCGGTGGTCGTCGATGTCAATGGAGTGTTACGCGGCTGCTGGTCAGATATTGCATGCAGCAGCAAAGTGGGCTGCTCACCACTTTGACAATTTCCACCGTTCATTTACAGTTCAGTTAGCATCGAGCGATGCATGATGTATGGATGTGATGGTCAGTTGCTGGGTCTGTCGTGGTGTCAGTTAGAGGTGGGCATGCAGGTGACACTAGCGAGTGGGTGGGAGGTCAGTTGCAGGGTCTGTAGTTGGTCAGTAAGTCACGGAGGCAGGGTCAAACATGGCAGGACTCACCAATGGGGACTTCTGTTGAACCCTGGCAGAAGGTGGTTAACGATAGGTCGGTGTCACTAGCGAGTGGGCGGGAGGTCAGTTGCAGGGTCTGTAGTCGGTCAGTAAGTCATGGTGGCAGGTTTGCTTGCAGCGATGAGCGACAATGCATTTCTGGCATCATGCCATCAGCCAAGTGTTTGTGAATGTAGTAAATTTACATAAAATTCTGACAAATTAGCTGACCAAAAACACCCACAGACACCACAGTCACCCTTTAATATATAGTAGATACTATCTCACAAAACTGAGTCAATGTGCCCTTGATTTGAATTGCCCATATCTTCATCACCCCTGATTGGAATTATATAATTTTTAATAGTTGCATAGCCCTGATCAGATTCGTTCTTTGATGCACCAACACTTTTTTCATATATGTTTTACATTCAAAGCTATTCAATGAATAGTCCAAAAGCACCAAACATTGACTCAGTTTTGTCAGTCACTGTACAAGTGACTGAGTCAAATATTCAACAATTACTGGTACATTAGTCTTGGCTTGGTATACTCACTTTACACATTTGGTCCATCACATCTTCTATTCTTTTTCATTTCACATATTCTTTTATATTCACTTCACTTTGGTATGTTTTGCTTATGCCCGGTCATATATGACCATTCTCTATGTCTTGTCTCTATGTCTCTCTATTTATTTTACATTTCTTATGCTACCCTGTTCCATACTATAGTCATCAATCCCCATTGTTTGACTATATAGGTAGCACATCATCGTGTATGTAATCTCTATTCTGAAAATTGACTAAGATCTCCTATATTACCATCTACTCTAAGTCCTTCATCCATATTCAGTACCAATGATCTTGGTTCTCTCCTGAATACCTTCCAAAATATAGTGGCATTACAGATAGGAGGGCACAATATATGTACATTGAAACCAAGCCATATCCACTTGGCTCATTAGACCAAGCCAAACATCATTAATGTCACCAGTAAAGTCTGCATCCATAAATCCTACCAGATTATGTCTGTAATCCCTCAACTCCTCTCCCCCCCTGCCTATAGGTAATTCCATAATCGTTTATATTCAGGAGGTAACAGACAACATGTTTAGTGGCTTCCCAATGAGAGAGTGTCAGTGTGGAAGTGAATTGAGTGCACTTGTTGGTGGCAAAAGCAATGTTGGGGTATGTGGAAATTATGCAGTAGATGATACTGCCTATGAGAGATGCATAAGGTATGTTGATCAATTCATCGGTGTTGGTAGATGTGTGTTTCTGGCACAACAACCTGTTTTTTTGGAGGGTTGGATGAGTGCTGAGTGGAAACTGCAGGCTCAATGGTACCAAGAATCAGTTGAGAATGGAGATCTGAATGAAATATTACTCAAGCCTGTCAATCAATGGATTGTAGCAGGTGAGTCAATGGTGTCCAAGATTGCTGAGCAACTAGAGTCTAGTGGATTTTCAGAGGTCAGAGTTGTTTCTTTATGAAACAGGTCAAAAGGTTCGATGGTTGTTTTTTCACAGATGTAAGGAAACTATCATGGTTCATGAGGTGATGATAGTATCGGAGGTCTGGCAAAGTTTAGAGAGTCAGGTTAGAGAGCGGATGTGTTGTTTCTTACTCCATAGTTATGCCATTGGTTTCAACACATCTAACTAACACCAGAGTCAGAGGGCTGCTCTTTAGTCTTTTGACTCCAAAGCATCTGTAGCTTCAGAAGTCTCCTCAATTTCTTCTGTTATCAAGGTGGTGTGCCCCTTGGTGGCTGCAGAAGAAGACTTTGGGCATTCTTTGGCTGTATGGCCTGTCCTACTGCAAAAAAGACAGATGTTCTATTTGAGGTAGCATGACCGCTCCTGCAGTACAAGTTTTCCATCCTTAGTGATTGGCACAGGTAACCCCCAGGTATATTATGTCTACCTATACCTGTACCCACAAAAACATGTTACCCATTGTTACAGGTACAGGTTTTCATGGGTATGCTTATATAAGCATACCCGCAAAAACCTGCCTGCAGGTACAGGTTTGGGCCAGGTTGGAAATCCTAACCCTGACCCTTACCTGCACTACCCGTACCTGCTACCCACATGGGTTTTCAATACCCACGCTAATCACTATCCATCCTTACCAAGTTTGGACAATAGGTCCATGGTAGTCTTGTTACCTCTGGATGGGTTCATGGGTTGGCCGGTGTTGGCCATCTTATTGCCTGGGTTAGGGGTGGGGTTTGGATTAGTGGGGGCCTTGCCTTTGTCATTGGGGGGGGTTAGGAGTTTTGGTGGAAGTAGATTCCCTAGAAACTTCTGATTGATATTCCCAGTAGGAGCACATCGATGGACTGGGACAGAAGGCAGAGTTGGGGTAGGGAGTGAGGCTTCCCTACCCTAGAGATTTTGTCCTTGATCCTACTAGGGAGTCTAAGATGGCACTATAGTTGATCTTTGACCCTGTGACCCCACAACTCTATATCTGCACCTTCTCTTTTTATATGCCCCTTTTTGACTCGATGTTTGTGTCCCCTATTCCCTTATCTTTTTTCCCCTTGTCTTCCCATCAGACATGTTCTTTGACTAGAATACAAGGAGCAACCCACATGTATATAAACCTCCAGTCCTCTGGACTGCTTGCTAGTTTGAATATTGACTTAGTCTTCCCATCCCTTAGCCACTTCCAAACTCTGCAACTCCAAAATATAGGACCAATGGGAGTAGCATGGGTCACCCATGAGTCAAATGTGGGTGACCCACACCCAACCCATGGGGAACCTGAACCCATCAACTCATGGGTTTTTTCCCATAGATGGACGGGTGTTGGATGCTGTCAAGCGTCGGTTACTGACGGACTTCGGTACTGCCGAGGGGTGTTGGCAAAAGGTCGGGCAGACTATGGCCAAGTCCTGCAGACCAAGAGTAGTGGCGTTGGCTTCAACGTGCTCGTGCGTTGCGCCCTACTTGCCGTGCATGCCACTGTATTTGCAACGGACAGATACTCGGGGGGATGCTGATGATGCCGGCCCGAGTCGAGGACTTAACAGAAGAGAAGAAGGTAGAAGGGCCTAAGCCTAGTTGATACCCAGAATGAGGAAATATATACATGCATGTCCTACTTATATAGGTTAAGAAGCAACATGTGGAATAAGGAATGTGGGACAACAAGGTATGCAGAGCATGTGGTTATTGTCTACAACGAGTAAAATTAGAATGAAGGAATGTAAGCGGGCATAGAACAATGAAGGATAGGATAATAAGAATGTGACCAAGGATAGGACAATAGGAAATGCCCGATTATAAAACAAGGGCTGTAATTGAGGATAACACAAGGGCAGGAAGTCCCGTGGTGAGGCAAACCGAGGGGTGAGGAGTAGGTGTGGGATGGGAACAAGGAATGTGACCGATATATGCGTCTAGCCAAGAACAACTCATCGAGTGGCTCGTACTTGGTTACTAACGGAGTATTTTAGTCGGTACCGCCGAGTTACCGGGTCCTCGGTACATGTACTTGACAGATGCACACTACACCTGCATGTGTGTGACATGTGTATGTCATGCACATGTGCATAGAGCATGTTTGTATCATATGCATACATGTACAGCATAGCATGTTCATGTTGTATGTGTACACATGCATGTCATACATGCACATGTGACACTGTAGGTTGGGCCTGGGTTGCAGGTGCTCTTGGCTTCACCCACACCCAAACCCAAGGACACCAGACCTGGTGACCCATGCAAGTTGGCATAACCTGTGCTATTCTCTAGTCACTACTCTCTTGTGAGTTGACCTCACCACTTCCATTACCTGTCAACTGGCACATCCATCTTCCTGTCACCATCTCCCCATCTCTCCTTTACCCATCACCCATGACCAACAACCTGACAATCTGTCTTCTTGTCACACATCTCTCTGTCAACCCATCTCCCCATCACACCCATCTGCCATTGACATACATCCTTATCACTCCCATCACTTGGCACCTCCACCACCTGACTCCCTATCAACAGATGCATGCTGGCCAACACCCACCCAATAGGGTAAACAGACCAACAGGCTTGTTGGTTGCTCTTCTAATAAAAAGGTTTGACATCTGGACTTAACACCTTCTGTGATCCTGGAATTCATTTGGAAAGGTTGGCATGATATGCTTGGTTGGCTTTAGACTTTGCCCCCATAGCTCATTAAGCTATGGGGGATGTTTTCTGTATTTTTTGAGGGGTCCTGTTAGTACCAGGCACTGCCACATTTTGTATTACATAAGTGGGCAAATCCTTGTTGCTTAGTTTGACAAAAAATTGATCACTGTCAGGAGCATGGAAAACACATTCTAAAGCTTTTATATTTTCAATACTTTTTAACCAATTTCATAATTACCTTTTGATATATTTTTATTCTGAGTTGGGGACTTCAAGATAAGCTATTTACTATTGTGAAGGCAACTCTATTGGCAAAGTAAGCCTGCAACAACTGTAAGTTCAGCAGAAGAGCTGAGAGTGCAGATAATACATGAAAACTACTTATAGTCTTTAGTTCAGGCACAGAGTGTGACTAGTTGGGAGAACAATAAAAACAATAGACAGTTACTCCGATGTTATGTCAAGTGTACTCTATTTTTACAACACTCTCCCTCACTTAAGGCAACATCAAGTCCAGGAAAACCATTTGAAGATTATAGAGGCTAGAGTTGATATAGATAGGAATGAAGGATCATGCTATGTGTGGAGCATGAGAGAATGTCACATGAACTGCGAGTGGGGTACATGTCATGCAGACAGAGGCAGTGGTAGAACATGCAAAAGTAGCTGGGATATATCATGCAGAAGTGGCATGAGCAGGTGCAGCAGTGAGAGCATAATAGGGACACAAGCCGAGTATTGGTGGGCTCTTTGTGTTTCTCAGGTTATGTCTGGGCTAGTGAGTATGCCTGTAGTGCATCATTGGTTTGAGATATATGCATGGGGTAATAAGTGGAGAGGGCCGGTTATCGTCATGATAGTTGTTGGCACGTGTGTTTGCTGGTGGTGCTTCACTCCCATACAGCCTTGTATGTTATGTTGAGTGTGAGCGCAAATGGAGTGTGAAGGACTGCGAGTGCAAATGGCTGCAAGTGCAAATGGCTGCAAGCGTAAACAGCTGTGAGCACAAATGGCTGCGAGTATAAACAGCTGTAAGCACGAACGGCTGCGAGTGTAAACAGCTGTGAGTGTGAACAGCTGCCAGCATAAATGGCTGTGAGCACGAATGGCTGCCAGCATAAATGGTTACAGGCAAGAATGGCTGTAGATGGGGCAGTGCAAAAGGATGTGGTGCATGGGGAAGATAGAGGCTATGCTCATGAAGAGGATGCATTTGCGAGAGGCAGCAAGGGCGAGGGCTGCATGTGGTGGAGCTGCAGGAGTCAGAGGTGTGGGCAGTGGAGCCCCAAGTGGCAGTGACACTGCTAAGTGTCAGTACATGTGACAGCAGTTGTGAGAGGCAACAAGCTGGATGGTGCCAAGGATGGCAAGCATAGAGGTGCAGAGTAAGAATGTGGTGAGGAGGATCAGGAGTGAGAGGTCAAATGTGAAAAGGTGCATCGTGGGCAGTACAGCACCAAGGTTGTCGTCATCATTGTTGACCATTAGTCACTGTAGCATCTGTGATGTTCTTGTCATTGTAGGGTGTGTTGTTCTTGTTAGATTGCCAGTATGGGTTTGTGTGAAGGGTATGGCAAGGGGACTGTAGCACAAGTGGGTGTAGACCAGGCCACTGCTGGTGGTGAATGATATACTTGAGGTGTTGGTATACCTTGCATATGGTAGCAAGCAGTGGTAGTAACCGATATTGTGTGTAGTGATGAGTCAGCATGTGGCTGACATTGTGTGTGGTGGTGAGTCGGCATGTAGGACCATGCAGGTGCTGTATACTGAAGTGATTTGATAAGGTCGCTGCTGGTGCTGACAGTGTCCACTGGGTGTGGTAGGCCTCCACCATGTGATAGCGTGGCTAGTGAGGCTGCTCTGGAGGGAATGGGATGGACGTTTGGGAGGCGAATGCAGCACTACTGGTGTATGGTGGCAACGATGTATGTGCTGGCTAAGCGGGTCGCACACATGCTGGATGTCCCACTCCCCCTGAATGGCGAGCCTCATCACGGTGGTGCATGGCAGTGGTAGGATGGGGTGATGGCAGATGTCATATTAATAAGTATGCTACAAGTAAGATGTAGCAGCAGTGCATTCCAGATACATGGGAATGGGAACATGAGCAGTCAAGTAGGATGCACTGCATGCAATAGGTGAAGCCATATGAGGCGTATGGAGTCACTGTGTTTAGCTGTGAGACATCTGTAGATTACTCAAGTGTTTTGAATCCCTGTTTTATAATTCTCCCCTGCAATTGAGGAATCAGTGGGTCTGAGCTACAACCTTACATGTTGACATGCAACTGACATTGCATGTGGTGGTGAGCTTGATGTATGACTGGTGTCACGTGTATCATGGCAAGTCAGTGAGATGATGTCATCTGTGGTAGTGAGCCACCATGTGGCCAGCCTTGCATGTCATAATGAGCCGGTGTCTAGTCTGTGTTGCTAATGGTAGCAAGCTGCTGTCAAGTACACGTACCAAGTGTCTGATAATTCAGCAGTGCCAACCGGACAGCCAGATAGGGCATCGATTTTGGCCATCGGAGAAAGGCTTGGGGAATGTGGCACCTTCGGGTGTGTTATAGCCCTGGGTTGTATGCGACGGCTGGGATCGAGGACCGCAGCACGTTCTCCCTTTTCAAAGGGGGGCTCGGGGTTCACCCATGCAAATGTCACTTAGGATGCTTGGTGTAATGGCTTTAAGCGACCCGTCTTGAAACACGGACCAAGGAGTCCAACATGCCTGCGAGTGTTTGGGTAGAAAACCTGGACGTGCAATGAAAGTGAAAGGTTGGGACCTCTGTCATGGAGGGCACCGATGCCCGGACCAGACCTCTTGTGATGGTTCTGAGGTAGAGCATGCATGCTGGGACCCGAAAGATGGTGAACTATGCCTGAGTAGGGCGAAGCCAGAGGAAACCCTGGTGGAGCCTCATAGTGATTCTGACGTGCAAACCGATCATCGAACTTGGGTATAGGGGCAAAAGACTAATCGAACCATCTAATAGCTGGTTCCTGCCGAAGTTTCCCTCAGGATAGCAGAGACTCGTGTCAGATTTATGTGGTAAAGCGAATGATTAGGGGCCTTGGGGTTGAAACAACCTTAACCCATTCTCAAACTTTAAATATGTAAGATCAAGCTGTCGCTTGATTGGACAGCTTGGCAAATGAGAGTCTCTAGTGGGCCATTTTTGGTAAGCAGAACTGGCGATGCAGGATGAACCGATCGCAAGGTTAAGGTACCGGAATACATGCTCATCAGACACCACAAAATGTGTGAGTTCATCTAGACAGCAGGATGGTGGCCATGGAAGTCGGAATCCACTAAGGAGTGCGTCATACCCAGGAAGTACACCGCGCCGGATGGGGGCATGGCTGAGTCCTGGGAGATGCAACTGACTTCAAGCGTTTCCCTTTCAGCAATTTCACGTACTGTTTAACTCTCTTTCCAAAGTGCTTTTCATCTTTCCCTCACGGTACTTGTTTGCTATTGGTCTTTCACCATTATTTAGCTTTAGATGGAATTTACCACCCATTTTGAGCTGCATTCCCAAACAACTCGACTCTTTGAGAGCGCATCACAAAGCACCAGCAGTCCGTGTCAAAGACGGGATTCTCACCCTCTGCGACGCCCTGTTCCAAGGGACTTGTACATGGTCCGGCGCAGAAAACGCTTCTCAAGACTACAACTCGGACGGCCAAAGGCCGCCAGATTACAAATTTGAGCTCTTCCCACTTCACTTGCCGTTACTAGGGGAATCCTTGTTAGTTTCTTTTCCTCCGCTTATTGATATGCTTAAGTTCAGCGGGTAGTCCTACCTGATTTGAGGTCAGGGGGTGGACACCGGAAACGGTGGCCCACCTTTTGTCCCCAAGGGATGGCTCATAAGCAAAGCCCCACCCCCCTAAATTCCCAAAACACATCCAAGCCAGGCCATTAGATGGCACCATATGTTATCATTATCACACCATCGTCTGACCAGCTCAAAAAGGGGGGGCCCCAGCTAATGCATTTCAAGATGAGCGGCCGGCCAAGGAGAGAACCCCCCTGCCAGCTGTAAGCATCCAAGTCCGACCCTCCCTTCCTGAAAGGAGGGGGGGTCGATTTCATTTACACCAGATGACACTCAAACAGGCATGCTCCTTGGAATACCAAGGAGCACAAGATGCGTTTAAAGATTCGATGATTCACTGAATTCTGCAATTCACATTATGTTTCACGCTTTCACGGTGTTCTTCATCGATGCGAAAGCCAAGAGATCTGTTGCTGAAAGTTGTAATTCAACTTTTGCTCCGTAGAGCATCAAAAGACATGCATTGTGACAGGTGTAGGTGTGGAAAGGACGTGTCGAATGCCCCGGTCAAGGCTCCACCCCCTTATAGAGAAGGAGGCTTCGACGCCAGGATGGCTCCAAATGGGAGGTGCTCGTCGATGTGCACAGGTGTGTGTGGGATTTGAAAGGAAAGGGGCGTGCACGGTGGCTTTCCCCCTCAAGGGAAAGCCCAGCATCCAACCCCCCTCCAAACCGTGATTACTATAATGATCCTTCCACAGGTTCACCTACGGAAACCTTGTTATGACTTTTACTTCCTCTAAATGACCAAGTTTGATCAACTTCTCGGTAACAGAATGCCATTGCCGGCTCCCCGAAGCCAATCCGAAGACCTCACTAAGCCATTCAATCGGTAGTAGCAACAGGCGGTGTGTACAAAGGGCAGGGATGTAATTGACGTGAGCTGATGACTCACACCTACTAGGAATTCCTCGTTGAAGAGCAATAATTGCAATGCTCTATCCCCATCATGACAGGTTTTCACAAGATTACCCAGACCTTCCGGCCAAGGTGATAAACTCGCTGGCCCTGTTAGTGTAGCGCGTGTGCGGCCCAGAACATCTAAGGGCATCACCGACCTGTTATTGCCTCCAACTTCCATCAGCTAAACACTGATAGTCCATCTAAGAAGCCGGCGACCAGCCAAAGCCGGCCGGGCTATTTAGCATGGGAAGGTCTCGTTCGTTATTGGAATTAACCAGACAAATCACTCCACCAACTAAGAACAGCCATGCACCACCACCCATAAAATCAAGAAAGAGCTATCAATCTGTCAATCCTAGTTATGTCTGGACCTGGTGAGTTTCCCTGTGTTGAGTCAAATTAAGCCACAGGCTCTACTCCTGGTGGTGCCCTTCCATCAATTCCTTTAAGTTTCAGTACTCCCTCCCGAACCCAAAGACTTTGATTTCTCGTAAGGTGCCAAGTGACACATCAAATTGAGGTCACCCGATCCCTAGTCGGCATAGTTTACTGTTAAGACTACAACGGTATCTGATCGTTTTTTTT